>PNEQ01126158.1:0-25433 GCA_003012365.1 Medauroidea extradentata
GGGAAGAGAGAAG
Organism: Medauroidea extradentata; assembly: GCA_003012365.1. Lineage (NCBI taxonomy): Eukaryota > Metazoa > Arthropoda > Insecta > Phasmatodea > Phasmatidae > Medauroidea > Medauroidea extradentata. Next base: position 14 of record PNEQ01126158.1, read on the forward strand.
AGGACAACACAACCTCCCCGTCTGACTGTCTCTCCACGACTGAATGCCTCCCGCAGTGGTATGGGATTATATACAGGCCAGCGGAGTGGTGGGGAGCATTGCTTCGATGCCCTTCACCATATTTTAACAACATAAAACCCAAATGCAAGAATGACGATTTTCGACGCATGAACCGGCCCCTTAAATTGTACGTTTCTCGACGCCAACGTGCAAGATGAAAAACCTCAGCAAACTTCAGACAATAGTTCCTGCCAATTTTCTGACCAAGAATTTTTCTCGCGTAACGTCTATCAGAAGAACAATCTCTGACGCCGAAATATTGTTAATTTAACTGCGGCGCAAAAGATAACGCTATTTAGTGTCTACCTTGTTTTAGCAATATTAATTTTTTACGTCTAAACGAGAGCAGATATAAACATGTGTCTCACAGTTTTGTTTAAAATCGTTTTCTCCATGTTGGCTGATTATTTCAAGGCAGTAAATACTACGGTTTCAGCTAATTGTGTAATTAACGAAATTCTGGTTAACTAACTTTTTGGTCGACACCTCATAGTTTCTTTCTTTGAAAAAACTAGGTATCACGACTAAAATTATTTTAAACAAAACTGTCAAGCGGATTTTTGATATTTGCTCTCGTTTTTTAGAAAAAGAAATAACTAATAACATTATCTAGCGTTGTTGAGTAATTTTTCCCATATTTACATTCAAAAACGTGTAGATTTCAGTTAAGTGTTTTCAGCATTAATATCACACACTCAATTAGGGCGGAATTCATAGTGGTGACAAAAAATCAATACTTGAAACAGGTACTACTTGTATTCATGTTTAGATATGGTTTTATATTAAGGGGTATTGATCCCTACTACCTTGGATTTATCTGTTTTTCTCGATAACTTCTATTCCAATCGATGTATCAAAATTTTTGTCACGACAAGGCATAGATCCAAACTTAATCGATTTTCTGTAATTGCTGGAACCATAATATATTCATTATTTTGCAACGGGAAACAGCTGAAAAGGAAAAATTGCTTTATTTACGGGAGCGACTACAGAGGTCGCAACATTAACAGGAACAATGCCATATGGATTCCAAAAAGTGAATAAAACAATAAACTATGCCTTGTCAGCGTGAAGAAAGTAAAACAATGTGTCTATTCCCTGATTATAAGAAAAACCGTAAAACCGATCTGACAGGGATCAATCCCTCTTAATAATGCTATAAATAATAAGTGTACTGCTTATTGTGACGCTTCAAGGAATGCTTCATGAAGTATTGCTTCAGATAAGTGCCGTATGTATTCACACTCACAAAATAAGTTGTACTTGTTTTGCATGAAACCATAATCCAATAAACATTGATTATTCACGTAGGCCTACATAAGTAATACTAGACTAGATTATGGACGGGATTACTTATTCACAATTAATATATTATTCCATATATTTTACCAAAATTCCTATTTGTTAAAAATTGGATAGCCATACAATGTTTATGAAAATAAACGGGGGAAAAAAAAATCGACGAATCTAGCTACGAATTAGGGATGAACCAATTTGATTACCGATTATCATTATTCACTAGAATATTGGTTTTGGGCAATTAATCGTTATCTGTGATAATTTTTACGATTAACCGAATAGACATGTCAAAATGTAAACAAAAGAAAATAAATGTTTTTGGTTTGCTTATAAATTTTTACTGCTGAAGTTAACGAGAAATTACACGAATTGTATTGTGAAACTAAATGAAAATAAATACCTTAAAATACGAAAATAATTCCACGTCGTTCTCATGAACTGTGTAAGATACGCACACTTTCCTATACTTGGAACAACTTCTTAAAACTATGTGTGTGTTTTTAAACGGTTTTAAGGGCATCGTTTTTCATTTGCAAAGTTATTTATCACATTACATTAATTCTAACATTTGCGTTTGAGAATATTTAACAATTGCATTATGTAACGTTTCACAATACCGTACGGTGTTTCGTCATCATTTGATTTCATTTTAATATTTTTTGTTAATTTGTGTAATGTATGCCAAATAATAGACAATTGGTCATATACGTCAATATAATTACTCACTTAAGTTTATAAACGGTTGCATTAGATTTTCTTCTGCAATCGGGGTTTCCATATCGGCTCATCCTTTTACGAATATGTAACCTTATTTCTTAATGTAGAATTGCGACAATGCCCTCGTACGCTCTTGGGTTCTACTTTTATTGGTGCAGACAGAGCATAAGGCGTGGCCCCAGTATCTCGTAGTGCCTTTTACAGCTTTCTGGGTCGACTGTACGATGACACACGTCTCTATGGGATAAAAATGATAGATGGCAACTCCGAAATCCTGGTACAGACCTAAAAAAACTGGTACGTCAGACGATAAACTGGTACGCCGCCATTATGACTTTACACGACGAAAATATCCGAGTCATTAGTTTGTTTTTTCTGGTCAACAGAGTGTTCCAAAACAAAATGTTTATTTTCTTACATTTAATTTTGAAAACACAGGCATGAATAAAAAATTACGAGGAACTAAAAAAAACTTGGTATACTTTAAGAAGAAATTTCGACAATGTCAATTTCTGTTTGTATTTAATTAAAAAAAAAGTGTAAACTGTTACGTTAGTAAAAGGAAAAAAAATCAAATTCACATGCATACATACACTAGCAAAGAAGACAAAGTAATGTTGTTTACTATATACCAAATCAATGCAAAACCTTCAATGAATAAAAATTCGAACTATCTGTAAATAACTTCAACAGTAGCTGTGCACTTTACTCAAAATATTGTTTAGTGATGTTTTTTTATTATAAGTGAATAAATGGCATTACCAGAATTTGTGTAAAAAGGTGGGAAGTGGGGGGGGGGGGGTTGGGTTGTTTAAATCTGAGAATAATATAGCCTAATGAACACCGATTGCAACTTTAAAACTGACGTCCGCGGAAAAATTTGAATTTGAAGATGCAAAATAGTGCTATTTTATCAGTTTTCGTAACAGAGCATTGGCCATTCTACTGGTAACAATATTTGTAATTTTTAAAACATTTTGTTTTTCAAAACTAATCACGAGGGGAATATAATTACTCGAGTATGTGTAGATATTCATAAATATGTGTGTTGGTATTATGTGTAGATAAGTTACATTGTGCGATTGCATTTGTGTAGACCTGCGAAATAAGCTAAGTAATTCCAACATATTTTTCTCGATTGTTATAATAAAACATGATTTTAATTGGAATAAATTTTGAGGAAAGAAATTACTGTTTCCTCCCTCCTAGCATCGCCATTTAGGTAAGTGCCCGAAAATGCTGAAATCTTGGTATTTTCGCGTACCAACACGGAAAGTATGTCGGTTCATAGTACGGCATCCTTAAAACTGGTATGTGTACCAAGAAACTGGTACGTCTAACACCCCTGCCAAGAGGTTGCTTCTCGTGATACTGGTAGGGTGGAAGGAAGGGGAAGGAGGGGGTAATTGCGCGCCGAATGTATGAATAAATCTCGTGGTTGGCGAGAAGTAGAGGGTTGGCACCGCCGGCTAGGGGCTTCTCGCGACGACAAATTGAATAACCCCGAGAGACGACGGCTAGGGAACGGGGAGGGGGTCGCAAACTACCCCTCTTCTCCTTCCATAACCCCTCACCCCTCTCGCAGGTTGTTCATACCCGCTCCAGGGCGCTGCCGTGTCTTCGATATTCCTCGCAGAACAGCTACGCGTACAGAAGCGAAAACAAGTGGTGTATCAGTCGATACAACAGACATTTTGGCGTTCGTAACTTGCTCCGTGGAATTTACACAAGACTGGACCAACCCTATCTCATGCACTAGAGGTTCAGGGTTGGTTTTCATAAAGCCAGCAACACACGATACCTTATTTAGTTTTTTTTTCATACCGGAGAGTTTGGCACCGGGAAAATATCTGCCGCTAGTTTAGCTGCTATCGCTAAGGGACCAGAAAAATACGAAACTGTAGTAAAATTAAATTTAAACATGCTTAGAAATAACATAAGTAATTTAACTTAGTTTTAAAGTGAAAATAAACCAATTTCGCGTTTTAAATTATCAACTTAATGCAACTTAAAATTCAGGAAAGCTTTGTGATTGGTCAGTTTACACCCGTTACAGATACCAGCGCTCAAGCTGCAGAAATTGTCCCTGTGACTAACTTTTAACTTTGATCTTACTAACCCGGAGTAGAATTAACCTTAACCAAGGGTATAACAATAGGGTATATAAAATAAGGTAGTAGTTTTTATGATAGTATGTGTTCGTTCCCCCTTATACGTGTTCACACGATACCTAACGAGGTAATATAAAACTTAGCCTTTATTATATAGAAAATTGAGTCGGGTTTAGTGTAAAAGAATGAGGAATGCAAACGGAAATAGCGGACTAGACCTTGACTGGAGAAAAGAAGTAAAGGATGTGATTATATATACAGGATGAGTCGGGAGTAAAGGCACGTGCTTTGAGGGGTGATAGTACTGGTGATTCTGAACAAAACGTTCATAATAAACATATGCCCTTTTCTTAACCGTTTCAGAGAAACCTAATGAAAACAACAAGGAACGGGATAAGTACAGGTGACGGTAAATCACGCTACTGTTATCTTATGTTGTGTGTAATTTTGTACATTTCCACACGGTGGCGCTCTAAGCATGGTGTAGTAGTTTACCTCAGTCTCAGTCCTACAGTGCTTGCCTTAGTTTTGGCAACTACAGTGTTGTTACCTGTACAACTAGCTCGAGACGAATTGCTGCTCATCTTCACAGCAGCAAAATGCATTTAAGCTGGTGGTGGAGTGTTTGAACATGTTTTGTGAGGAAATTTGCACCATTAAACAAAACATACGATAACAGTAGCGTGATTTACCATCACCTGCACATTTCCCGTTCCTTGTTGTTTTCATTCGGTTTCTCTGAAACGGTTAAGAAATGGCCACATGTTTATTAGAAACATTTTGTTCAGAATCACCAGTACTATCGCCCCTCAAAGCATGTACCTTTCCTCCCGACTCATCCTGTACATATACACCTTTGTTTACATTAAAAAGTGGCAGGAAACTGTAACTGATCTGAAAGGAAACAAGCAACTAAGGTTTCAGAAGCACTCAGTTTATCCTGAACCACCTATATGAGCGCTTCAAGCGACGTCTGCTTCAAACACAACACCGGGCTAAGCGGCTCTAATGTAACACGTTCGACACGTGTTCGTGAGGACCCGGGTTCGATCCACTGCCCCGGCCATCCTGATTTAAGTTCTCCGTGCTTTCTTGATATCATACAGGTAAACTCTGGGATAATTCTTCGCCCAAGGCCATGGCCGCTTCCTCTCTTTTTCTCTGTATGTTCCGTCTACAATGACCTGTGCTGTCTGTGGAACGAGAGGGCGTGGTACATAATTCAACCCTAAAATCATTAGTCTATAATTGTAGGTTTCTTGAAGCCAATTTGCGAAAACTAAACAACAACATTCCTAGACAATAGTTTTAGCCATCGTTTTAAACATAATTGTTTCCAACGTTACGAACTTCTGAGGCACAATCTCTGACGCCGAAACCTCGTGTATTTAACTGCGGCGCAAGAGATCACGCGTAACGAATTTGAAATTCTGGATAAATATTTACTCATAAAGTTGGCAAATACCATTATCTAGGATTGTCATTGAGTATTTTATCCGTATTGGCTTCGAAAAAAGCGTTGAAATCCATTGATGTTTTCAGGTGCACGGTGCTCAGACATTTTTATTTTACAGTATTTTCTCCGCAACAAGAATTCCTGAAGGTGTATCATCATTTTCGACATTTCATGCTCTAAATGTTTGTCAATTTCACCTCTTTACGTTGTTGAACAATAAATTACACCCATATTATCTTCCAACAAACGTCAGATAATATGGAATTCATTTACTATCTAATAATGTAAAACATTGTAGTAGATAAACATTTAGAGCTTGAAATTGCAAACATATTCATACGACTTATGAAATTACTGTAGAGAAGAAATACTGATAATTACAGACGATCGTTCACCATCGAGAGTGCGTGGTAGATAAATAAACGCTGAAAAAAAAAAATCCTTTTAATTCAACGTTTTTTTCGAAGCCAATATGGATAAGATACTCAACGACAATCCTAGATAATGGTATTTACCAACTTTATGAGTAAATATCTATCCAAAATTACTAATTTGTTACGCGTGATCTCTTACGCCGCAGTTAAATGCACGAGGTTACGGCGTCAGAGATTGTGCTTAGAAATTTGTAACACTGGAAACAATTTTGTTTAAAACGTTGGCTAAATTATTGTCTAGGATTGCTATTGTTAGATTTTCGCGAATTGGCTTCAAGAAACGTACAGTTATAGATTACTGCTTTTATCGTTGAATTATGTACCACGCCCTCTTAAGGGCCCCGCCTATCTAGAACAGTTTTGTGTGTTAGAGGCTCAGAAGTGACTGTGCAATAAGGGCGACCTTGAAGCGCACATCAGATGTCTCATCTCCACAACGAGCCAAGAGTGGAACTAACGTGCAAGATTGCCGCCGATCTATTTTCACTATGGGAGTAGAAGCAGTTACCATATAATTTTATTAGAGGAAAGTCTGTAGCATAGTACACTGCACTTTTGTATCTGAATTCACCTTGTTTTGAGTTTTATATTTGTACCAGACAATTTTTTTTCTTGTTTTAGACACAAAATGTGATTAAATTTTGCTCTTATAAATTTTTTAATCTCACAATTTTTTGTTCAGTGGCTCGTTGAAGCCAAAATTTGCACGTTTCGTTTTAAGGACGACACTAAAACCAACTCACTTACCAAACTGAAAAAGATTCACACTGAATAATGATGTTGTAGGCTACAAGTTCAGCTATGTTAAACCACAAAATATTTTTTTTAATTATTAAATTTTTCGAATTTGTATTTTAAATGTCAACATATTTATTTAAATACAAGTGGTTATTCTTTGTTTTTATGTACGTGACATTGCAGCCTGCGACGTCTTTTTCCACTGTGAATTTTTTTAATTTGGTATATCAGTTGGGTTTAGAGCAGGCCTTAAAATGGAAACATGCTAAATTTTACTCTAATAAGTCGTTACGCGAAAACTATGACATATAAAAAAATTCATAAGAGACAAGTTCTAGCCACATTTTTTTTGTATAAAATAAAAAAAAAAGTCTGGTACAAACGAAAAATAAAAACATGGTGATGAAAACTGCCTAGACCGCACCCTAAAGGGGCTCGCCTCGTGGCACATGTGTTCGTGTGAGTGAGGTATGGTGCTAAGGGCGACGTCGTATGGGCCATACAACGGTGCGTCGCCTCTACGCTTAAGGCGTGCAGTTTTCGCGTAAAAACAAATTTCCTATGGTACTTTAAGTGGTGACCCTATTGTTTAATTTACGAAATCACTTTACTAAAGTCCAATGCACTACCCTTAAGTGGTTTCACGTGTATTCGGCTAGTATATTTTCCGCTATAGCAGCCTGAAAACCCCGTTTTAACCCATTTTGACGTGCCCTAAAAGGGGATTTCTAATACGTGTGTTGTCTTGAAAGTACTTAAGGGCATTCGTCTGAGGTGTGTGTTCTTTTCATAGACAAACGGCGTGAACACACGTGTATTAGTTTCGGTGTAAAACGGTTTCTTCAAACACGCTGCAGTGTGATTTTATGGCAACGAGGCGGGCCCCTTAACAGTGATATCCCGCCCTTGTATGAAATGTGTTTTATTTTCGTACATACGCACTGGGCACATGTGGAATAGTATAGTGGAAAAATACTTTTCCATGTACGTTACAACTCGTTTATTTCAAGCGCGTGACAAGCAGGTCGTTTTAAGGGCTTGTTCCCGAGTTTTTTTCAGACTGGTGCCAATAACTCAAATATTTTGTAACCAAACGTTTTGAAAAAAATTGAGTCAATGTGCAATCACACGATGCACAGTACTGTGGACGCGTTTTTTTAAATAGTGTACCATTCGCCAGCAAAAAAATTACTTCATTTTTGCTTATTTTCACGACGAAAAACGTGGTACTTTGGGTAATGAAATCTAAAAAACCGTTCAGTATAATTCTACAAAAAAATTCAGCTACAGATTATAACATATAAGTGTCAAAACAGTGCAGCGAAATTTTGATATGAGTATTAGGTAGCAATAAAAAATATTTTCGAAATCACTGCAAAACTCCGTAACAAGGCCTTAAAAGTGTGTTGGTGTGAAACCTGGAGTGTATTGGATGTGGAAACTACATAATGTGTACTATTTGTGGGTGAGAAGCTTTCTCTCGTGTCTTGTATCATCTTCGCTACCGAGATGTTAAGGGACATAGAAACCACTCGCGCAAAGGTTTCCCAAGAATAAAATTACTATAAAATCCAAGGGTAATTGTTTTTGAAATTCGGTCATAATAGTTTCTGGGATATTATCATACTAAAAATTATAAATGTTACAGCTTTTAATTTTTATGGATTTTGTGGTTTCATCACTTATTTTTCTACGTACAGTTTAAAATTTCTTGCTCAAAGGCAAAAAGTACTACCGTCCAGTGCTGTATAAACGTCCGCTAATAGAGTATCTACTTGGCAAAAAAAAAAAAGTCCCATCGAATTATGATGAGTGGTTTATATTTCATCGACGATTGAGTATTCCAGTCCATCTCTCGACATCTTACATTTCTCCTTCCCCTTTCCCCCACCCCTAAGGGCGCCACCTACCCGAGCGTGAGAGGCTCAAAAGCGACGGAGCAGTAAGGTCGACCTTGAAGCGCGCATCAAATGCCGCGTCGCCTCAACGAGCCAAGCGCTGAACTAGCGTGCAATCTTCCCGCTGAACGGTTTTTACTATGGGACATTAAGCGATGACCATATAGTTTTATTGGTGGAAAGTCTGCGACTAAGTTCAGTGCAGGTCGCAACCTGAGTTTCACAGACATCCAGTTAGTACATTTTGAAGTACGGCAGTCTGAAAATGCCATTTGTTAGCCATGTTAGCGGGCTTAGTAACAGTGTTTTTAATGAGCGTGGCGTCTTAACAATGAGGTTCCGACCTTGTCTGAAGTTTGTTTTCTTTTAGTGCGTTGGCACAATGGGCACACGTAGAATATTTTCGTAGAAAAAACCGGTTTACGAGCACACTGCAACACATTTGATGCGTGGGGTAGGTGGCCCCCTTAAGTGCTAACCACAATCACTTTACCTTCCCTTGTCAGACAGTTGTTTCCTGCGACAGCCTATATACACGATCAGCACAACGTGATAGTAGGGCCTACATCTGTGATGTCTCGCGACGCCAATTGGACGTCAGCTCTTCTGAAGAGTAATTTCGCTCACAACCAAGTAATGACGTCTGCGAACCCCATGGTCCCCAAAGCAATAGTGGAGTTTTTCCAGACTGGAATGGTTCTCCTGGGGTTACGTTTCGTTCGACCCGAAAATTTGCCCTCGAACATTCGAAACGAACTGCTACCTATAGTGAAAACGAACTTTGAAGCACGCCACGAACGAAAAGCTGGCAACTTTGGCTTTGGGAAATAATATTATCCCATAATTTTTTAACAGGCTGAGTTTAAACTAATACTTAATTATACCTTTCTTATCGTTTCAAAGATACCAATTAACCCCCCTTCCCAACCCAGGGGCGGAAGTGAAAAAAATGAGGGGATAGGACTGTAATACGCTAATTTGTTTGACGTTAGCGAAGTGGCCACCAACCTGGAAAACCTGGAATTATCAGGGAAATGTCAGTGAATTTTCGGTCCATCTGATAAATTTCTGGACATTTTTTTGCCTCGTTCATTTTGAGCTTCAGCAAAATTCATAGAAAGGTATATAACGGGGGTTTGAGAGCATTGTAGCATTTTTGTTCAAAGAATTACCGTCATGTAGAGGTAATTATACTCTATTGTCAAGTTCGTATTTGTGCTGAATGTTTTGTGAAATTCCCTGGCAGAAGTTTCAGAAAGTACTTGAAATATTTACCAATATAGGAAAATGTGTTGAATATAATACCAAAACGTTGTTTTATTACTTGTGAAAATCGGAAAATGTTTGATTTTCTGTCAAAGAAATTCGTGAAAAGTCAGGGAATTATCTTTGTTGCAATGAAGTGGCCACGATGTTAATATCCCTAATAGTTTGTTAACACTGTATAATTCCCCCGATTTTGCTTTTCCAATGTATTTTTAAACGTCAACACCAGATTAAAAAAACATACCGAACCTGGTTTTTATTTACATATCGTGGTACGGATCATCTTTACTCTGGGGCAGTTGTTGAGAGTTTTTAAGTTTTTTTTATCAATTTTAACGGTTAGACAATGTTCTGGAACAAAGACAGGATAATTTACTAACGTACACGATGCAAGGAAGGAAATTCAGTGACGGAAACACAACTCCTCGCCCACGATTGAAATCACGATTCTGAAAACAGATTTTGTTTCAAATGGTAAAAAAAAGTCCTAAATCTGTTAACTGATTTATTTATTATTACTGTTTAACTAAAAGTTGTTTCATGCGCCCTTGAACTGTTCCACAGACCTTGGTAAAGGCACACGGGGTAAAAGGGAGAAGGAATCGGCCAGGGTCTGTTTGAAGGAATCATCCCAGCATTCCCCTGGAGAAATGATATGGCGATAGTCTGATCAGGAATTGAGCTCAAGTCTCGTTCACAAGGCGAGCTGTATACCTGTCTTAACAAGTATCTCGATCATTCCGCATTCAAACTGCAGATGGAATTGAGGTATTCGATAAATACATGCACAGTCTACCCACCCATTATAATTGGAAAGAGCATAAATTTTTTTTTTCTGGCGAGGGTATTCAACTACTCTCGTTGGCAATATACTTTACCGACTGAGTTAATGAGATATTTTGGTCAGCTCTCAACGTCGACGTCTTTAGCACTGGTGAGGGGTGACATGAAATGAGTATGGAGCTGCGCCGGAATGAATGGGCGGGGGAAACGGGAGATCCCCGAGAAAATCCGCCGACCAACGGCATCGTCCGACACGATTCCCACATGCGAAAATCCGAGGACTGAACCCGCCGGAAATCGAACCCGGATCGCCTTGGCGGGAGACGAATTGTCTGACCACTCGGCCACCGCGGCCCCTTACCACACAAAACTTGTTTTCCATCAACCCATATCTATCTAACCAGTTGAGATATCGAGGTGGTGTTCGCGTCAGAGTGATACTTACATAAGTATTTTAAAAAATTATATGATTTTTTTACTTTATATGATTACTTGATTTTTAACAATAAACCTAAGTTTGTCAACTTTCAAGGCAGACTTTCCGAAAAGCAAGTACGATCAGCAAGAAATACATTATGCAGGAATTTCTCTCTACAGTAACCAACCGAGACATGGTATTGCACAATTTCTATGAGCCCAAGACAAGAATATTTTATTTTTTAAATTAAATTTGTTTTCATAAATTATTTCAACTTTACATGACGCAGTTGTTTATAGGTCCGGTCTACATTCCGGGATGTTCTGAGCTCGAATTCCGTTGAAAGCTGCATGCAAACGTTCAATTCTGACACAATAAAAATTGCAAGGCAGATCGAATTAGTGAAATTTTCATGTAATAGTCGTTTAAATGTGTTAAAATAGATTATGCCGATAATTTTCCACTTAGGTTCCTCGACATCATCAGCTCGCGTATACAGGATGTTTCTTAAACAGGGGGACAAACTCCGTATACGTGTTCCTCACAAAAAAAAACTATGACGAAAACATATTTTGCACTTTTCACCTAAACGCAATATTAAGGGAGTAATGGGCCTCTGAACATCGAATTTTAGTAAAACAGTATTTTAGCAAAGTATCGGAAACTCATTGACATAAAAATACAATATTTTCAGCATTGCTTAATGCTGCTGGGATCTGCAAACCAACAGAAAATGCTGGTTGAAACCTTCCGCCCTTATGAAAATAGCAGGGGTGGCTACCCTCTAATTGCGTATAACTTTTTTACCGTCCGGATTTTCGAACATTTGAAGATGGTTTATTGAGTAATGTTACCTGTCCAACAAAAAAGGTCCTCTTGTTTCAATAGTCTAGCACTCATAGGGGCTTATTCATAGTAGTTTTTTACCCGGACTAGTGCGGGATTATCGTCGGACTATTTTTTGTCGTATTCATAGACGCGTACTAACGCTAGTCCGAGGATCATCGTGCGTTAGTCCGGTCTAACTTTTAGTTAAGGGTAGGTTTAACGATGGGCTAAGTCGAAAATATACACGGCGGACCATTAAAATACAAAGCGATCGTCGGTGTTATACAAGCTGCTTATGGAATATAATGATATTTTGCACTGAATAACTTATTATAAGTCTACATTAATAATTTATTTAGCCATAAGCACTATAGTTATTTAATAATAACGGTCAAATTCAAATTTTGTGAGCAAAAAAAACTCGTATTGCGTGTTTGTTGTACCGTGTAAGACTTTAAATACAGCAATAATATATTATCAGGCCTAAGACGATGGGAATTGTTGCTATAAGCAACATTAAACCACAAATACTCGATTTACGTGAAATACGTTACAATGTTGTGTAAATATGTACTTATCCATCTAATGTCGCAAGTGTCTCGGTAGCTCAGGGTAGGATACCGACACGGTAATACGAAGGTAGCGGGTTTAAATCTCGTCTGGTGCAAACATTTTTTGTTCTTTCAATTTATTAGTTTTTAATTGTACATAACGAAAATAATGCAGTTTTCTTATTTTATAAGTGCATTTATTCTGTACATTCTGCTGTAACTAAACGTTAAATTCATTCTACGTCACGACAGTAAGTCCTGTAATATTTTGGTACTGGAACCTCTATTTGCACAAAATATTATTTTACAAATTTCCTACGATTTTATGCGGAATTTTGCTTTTTAAATTTTCTTGTTAGTTCTTTACATAATGCCACACCACATATCGTTCTTAATAAAATTTAGACTAGTGAAATATGCGTGTTTATGTACTGGAAGTGTAGATTAATCAGATATATTAGTTTTGAATTTTGCTATGATTTTACAGTATGTGTCACGGATTGTTTCCCCATTCTTTCTCATGTTTCTTCAACAGTATTAAAATTATTGTTTTAAAAGGCAATTTTTTTAAACCGCATATAAACTTATGTTTGTTATATTTTACTGTTAGTTTGGACGTAATATCGATTAAATAAATATAACTTCGGTATCCTGTGACTATTAATTTAGTAGTTTAAGAAATTAAAAAATAAGAGTTTCACGAAGACTCGATCTCAGGTTAGAAAGCAAAAGCGCTAACACTGCTCTACAACAGCCACAAAAACAGTGCTGTCTGTAAAGAAACATTTACTTAATTTTTTAATTTACAGCATACCTTAAAGTGGCTTATTGATACAAAATGTACTAACATCGTCACAATATATTCGCTATATGACATAACTGAAACAATATTTTGGGGCAAACGTAATCGTAATTCAAATTATTTTCACTAGTGAATGCTTGCCTGTGTGTTAAAATGTGATGTGCGCATGCGCGAAGCATCTGGCAACAGCGTACAAGGCTGATCCCGCGACTATCTCTAGTCCGGCGTTAGTTGGCTTTTATGGATAAGGTAACACTTGGTCCGGACTAAGTCGGGACCAACCCTGGACTAACTGGCACAAGACGGTCTCAAGATCATCTCGGAACTATCTCACGACTATGAATAAGGCCCACAGTTTTCTTTCAACTCACAAATGAAGCTACAGCGATAGAGTTCCCGAAACAATGGTATCGTGAGTTAGAAACATGTAGGTAACGTTGAATGTGCACCATCAACAATTCAAGGAACACAACAAAATAAACACATGAACGCACTATTGCCTATGGTGTATGCTGTGTATCTTAGGTGCAAAACACAGGACTTAGGAGCATTCTTAAATGACGATATGCAATAAAGAGGTGGGTTTGAATGGAAACCCACCACATGAAAAGGGATAGTTAGAAACTTCACTGAAACCTTTAGGAAAATTAATGTGTTTTTGTTCAAAAAGTTCTGATTCAGTGTGTTAGTTTTGTAGACGATACTTGTGAGTGCAGTTTCCTCTTACGAAACTATTTTACCTCTCATAGTTTTCTCATAACGGTGCGTCGCAGTCAACATTTTCATGTTCTGCTGCCATGCAAACAGTGAAAACCAATTGACTTACGTACGTGAAGTAATTCACAGTGAAATAACATACCATAGGCTACGTAATAAAACAATTGAAAAATCCCGCGAACGATTTATATATTTTTTAAAAATTGCTGAATTTGCAACTTTTTTCTGTACTTTAGCGATTTTTTTTTTAAATTCCAAATATTACGTTGTAGGTGATTATGTGTTTTATTGCTAGCTCATGGGATGAAGTTCACAGTGAATTATTTTGTTTAAGAAGATTAGTTGGTTTTCACTATTTGCATAGCGGTGTAACATGCAAATTGTGATTTTTGACAACCTGTTATGAGAAAACTACGAGAGCTAAAATTGTTACGTAAGAGGAAACTGCACTCATACGTATCGTCTACAAAACTAAAACTATTTCATAAAAATATATAATTATGATTTTATCGCACTTGAATACTCTAACAGACATCCCTTCCTATTCCGTAGTATGTTTTCTTTCAGTATGTTGGCACAATGGCCACATGTGGAATAGTTTAGTGAAAGAAACGAATTAGAACGCTTGTGAAGTGCTTGGTAGATCTATGGACTGTTCCTCGCCCGAGGAGATCAAAGCTACCCAGCTTCTCGACCTGACTTAACTGCCCCAGATCAGAGGCCGGGTACCCCCACCCCCTCCGGTCCCTCCTTGCCGTCAGGGTATAAAAACACCGGGTTGAAAAAATAAAGAGAAGAAGACAGAGACCCCTGGAGGAGAAGTCTTGAACTTTCACCTGCACCCTTGCCATCGGCGCGCTTCAAAGCTAAGCCTCGCAGAACTATCTTTCTTCCTCCGTGAAGTCAAGTCCGAACGTTTCGGCTCGGGAAACCGACCGTGGAACTATCTATAAGCGGTTCGGGATAAAGTGAGCACTCTAAAAAGCACTGCTTAAGTTCTATTTGCCGCCAATTTGTATCTTTCCGCGCGTAACGGCTAACTACGGAAAATGTATAGTTTCTCTGGACACGTCACTTAATGCTTGCGTGTGTAAGCTAAACACTGCAGTCAGTAGGATTCTATATAATTTGATAAAAAATGTTTACGGCTTACATAAAATATATTATTATATCGATTTCTGTTGTTTCTCTTTCAGAGTGGTTGTATTTAAATAGGAAAAGACATGGAACTACATTGCGTAATTTCGCTGCCAACCATACAAGCAGTAATGTAACTAGAGTTAATGTAAAATTGTATGGAGTAACGGCTAGTGATTTTTTTCAAAGGTTACATTTTTAGTGCTCAGTTTATCCCGAACGACCTGTAAGAGGCGTTTTCTAAAACTCGCCTGCTGGAGTGGAGTAGGTTCTCAGTTACGTGACCAGGTTTTGACGATCACCATAACTTGAATGCTTGTAATGCTTTGCAGGGTATTTAAGATGACAGAAATAATACAAAAAAAATCCCCTGACTATATTTTACGTGAAATAAATGCTACGTCCACAGTTCATCCTTCGCACGTTATTTAATTTATATTTTAATGTAGTTTCATGCGTGTTTTCTTAGATCTTTTTTACAAGTGCAGTCCGTTTCACTTTATCGTGGATTTGGTTATTTTTACTGTTTATAAATTTTTTCCCGCCAAATGCAGCTTCCATCATCTTGGCGGCAGGTAAGTTATGAGCTGATCGAGAAGACGTCAGCTGGAATTCGAACAAGGGTGACTTTCACTCGAGTTAAATTTCTGACACTTTTAAGATAAACTTTTAATTAATCTAACCTCGTGAAAATTGGAAAACGCCGAAAGTACCGCTGTTAGTATTCCGTCAGTGGGAAACCTTTATTGTATAACGTCCCTACATGTAGTCCTGAGAAAACTACTTCATCTACATGTTTTGAAAAAGGAACATTATGGTTAGTGCTGTTTAAGGTTTCGGAAACGTTCTTGAATAGTTTGGCTGATCAAATAAAGTGTGTGTGTATATATATATATATATATATATATATATATATATATATATATATATATATATATATATATATGTGTGTGTGTGTGTGTGTATGTATGTATATATGTAGGGTATGTATATATTATATATATATATATATATATATATATATATATATATATATGTGTGTGTGTGTGTGTATGTATGTATATATGTAGGGTATGTATATATTATATATATATATATATATTATCATCTGATCTGTTCTTTGAATTTAGAAGACTGTACCTCATTACGTTAATGATTAAATATTAATGTGTCTTATTTCCGAAAATGACTCAACCGATTATAATAAAATTCAGCAGGCTAAAAGTCTGCACATAAACATTAAACGTATGTTTTTGATACATACTTTATAAAATGGCGAACATGTAAGTAATATAAGTTTGGCCAGTATCAAACAGACTTGAAGTTAAAATATGCTATTAACTATACGCAAGTTAAAATGATAATTGTAGTTAGAATTCTTTTACTGACGTTTTGAAAGAAAGCATCCGACAAAAAATAAAGTTTGTACGGAACATATCTTAAACTACTACACTGGTTCCTACAGAACCTGATACTACGTAAATAATACAGTATGTGGACATTGTAACATAGCTGTTGTTACTGCTAACCTCTGACCCTCAATATTAGCTACAATTGTATAAAATGCATTTTAATAAATTTCAGCCATGGGTATGTAAATTGTAACAGCTACTAACGTAATATTCGCATAAATTGTTGGGATTTGAGGAAAAAAAACACGTCCATTGATACTAGTACAGCAAATATGCTGGCAAGTCTTTGGCTGGTGATGACGGCCGATGTCTCTTTATGTCCTTTTTTCGTAGGTTTTTGCTGTATTAAGAATAATAGACATGTTTTCTTCTATTGTTCGTGTCGTTTCTTTCTTGTGTTTTGGGTCGCAGGAAAGTGTTTCCAACCTTGTATTGCTATGCGATTTTTCACCGTCTAGGTGTCCTCTATCTCTCCTGAAAGTTAAGTTTGTAAGCCTGTATGGATTATACTGTACATGAAAGTTACCGACTGAGGTCACAATATGTAATATTTTTAAGTTATTACTCCAGGCAAGATGTTGTTGAAGAGGGCTCACATTATCGCGAACAAGTGTGAAGTAGTATGATAGTTACATGAGGCGAGTGAACTCACCGTACACATTGAGACGAGCCGAGTGTGTAGCCTTGCCTGCCCTGTTGTCCGCAGAGCAGCTGTATTCCCCGCCATCTTCCACCATCACGTGACTGATGTTCACATGACTGATTACGTCACCGTGTACTGTAACGTACTGGCCAATCACGAACCTGCAACAAGCCAACATCACCTCACTCAGTCATAGGACAATACTGTGTCTTTGCCAAACTTCATATAAGGGAATAAGTATCTGTTCAAAAACCCTTCGCCTAGAAGCACTGAGATCTGGTTTTGCTGCTAAACCATTTTTTTGTAAAAAAGAAAATGTACATAAGTTTGGTTGGATACTAACATGAAGACAATTACTTAGTCAATAATTAGCAATAAATATAACATTTTATGTTTTTTTAAAATTAGGTACATCTATGCAACGGTTTTATTGTATATGCTTCTTTTCAGGATAAATCAGCTTTAACCTATCATTCCGTATATTCTATCTAAAGTTCGACAAATGTCGAAATAAGAAACTTACTGCCGATGTTGTTAAGAGTAGACAAAGTAGCATTATAGAAGACATCCTTCTCGTTTGTTAAGTTAACTGGCCGATTAGACGTTGCCGTTAATATATTAGATACTAATTGCTAGTTGTTACATGGCCCAGCTAAGAACTACATGTATGTAAAGATGTGTTCTTGAGAACAATCACTGACACTGAACTCTAGTTCATTTAATTGCGGCGTAAGAGATTACACTTGATAAATGCATAATTTTTGGCAACTATTTGCTCATAAAGTTGGCTAATATGGTTATTTAGGTTTGTTGCTGAGTAGTTTGTCACATTGACTTTCAGAAACGCGTAGACTTAAAATAGTGCTTGTAATGGTTATGTCTCTAGCACACACTCTTAAGGGGGAGTATTAGACATTTTATTGTATTTCCAGTGTTTGAGCCATAACATTTATTAAAATTGTATCATCAAAATCTTCGTTTTGACAGAGTGTAGGATGTATTCTTGGTTATCTGCTAGACATAAATAATAATTGAATCTTTCATTAATTTGTCATGAAAGAGATTATAGATTAAATTTCAATAATTCTCTTTCAATGATTCTGTGTGACAAATTAATGAATGACTCCATTATTATTTGTGTCAAGCAGTTTGCCAAGAATATGTCCTATGCTTTGTTGAAGAGAACATTTTTATAATACACTTTGAATAAGTGTTACGGCTCAAACACTGAAAATACAGTTTGTCGAACACTCCCCCTTAAGAGTATTCAAGAGAGAAAAAAATCATAATATTATATTTTCTGTAAAGTAGTGTTAGTTTTGTAGACATTGCTTCAAAGTACATTTTCTCTTATGAAAAATATTCCCTCAGCCAGTTTTCTCACAATGACAGTTTAAAGTCAAAATTCTCATATTTTTACTTCATACAAAACTTGAAAACCATTAAACACAATTAAATAAAAATTTCACACCGAAACTACATGTCACAATCCACGGCTTGAAGCATATATAAACCCACCGCAAAATATTTTTGTATTTAAAAAATTGCTAAGATTACCAAACAATTAGCACATTTTTGAATTCTTTTTTAAATATAAAACGTTTTTGTAGTGGGTTTTTATATGCTTCAAGCGTAGACCGTGATAAATGGTTTCGATATGATTATTTTTCCATTTTATTATGTTAACTAATTTTCACGATTTGTTTGAAGTAAAAGTATATAAATTTTGACGTTGAAATGCCGTTATGGGAAAACTGGTTGAGCTAATTTTTTTCGTAAGGGGAAATTGTGTTCCCAAGTAGCGTCTATAAAACTAACAATATTTCATACAAATATAAAATTGTAATATTTCCACACTGGAACACCCTTAGGATGGTGTTATTGTGTGGGCCAGTCAGAGGCAGGTAGTTAGGCGATCATATAGCCAGACAGACCAGTGTCAGGATCATCCTGTATATTGCTCGCCGCCCTCGTCTCAGCTGATATGACAGGAGGGGGCCTCCATTGTTGACTCGCAAACAATACTATCCAGGTCTCCTGCCAGCATTATTACCCGCTAGCCCTAAACAAAGACGTCCTACCAACTAACGTTCACCTCTACCGTGTATCGAGAAAAATACCAACATTTCAAACTCTCTTCCGTCAGGAATATTTCTTCCCTCGTCATGATCTCTCATTAGCGTCGCGCATTGTGGCAGTTTACAGTTCTCATTACAAATTTATTTTGGTGACTCCTCCCTACACTCGTTTATAAATCGCCTGAATCAGGTCCGTGTCAACTATTCATTGAGTTGCGAAGATGACGGGAAAAAAGCTGTGTTGGGGCGGGGGGTATCTAAAATTACTCTTGCGACGTGATTTGTGACTAACCACTTTTTGTGAAAGTTCACATTGACTAATTAATCACATTTCCTGTGCGTGTCTGATAAACATTGTTAAGAGCCACGATTTTATCGCTAAAAGAATTTTGCATCACTTTGTTCCAGTGTCTCACGTGCGCATCCACAGACGTGCTTCATGGTTATTGGCAGCGTGTCTTTGTTCAGGCACGTCTCTCATTTGACTGCACCAATAAGAGTAAGGCAATTGTGACAACATGTCTGTGATCTGCCAGTAAAAGCCAAATACAAGAGATAGTTAAACATCCAATCAGAGATTATGAGGCATAGCTGCAGATGTAAACATATTGGTGCAAAAATCCTTTATCCTTAAAGTCGTGGCTCTGCACATTGTAAACGATTTTGGAATGCAGATGGAATTCTGGTTTGTCTTAAGTGCGCCGCCTGCCCCGCTCTTCAAGTGTGTTTTTACGAAACTATTACAGACGTGCCCATTGTGCCAATGCACTAAATGAAAACACACTTCGGGCGAAGACGGAATGTCACGAAGACAACATCCTCATTAAACACTGTTGCGAGGTCCGCTAACGTAGATAAAAATAACGGTAATTTTAAATTCCGAAAATGTACTAACCGTATGTATATGAAACTAAGATAGAAACGTGCACTGAAATTTGCTACAAACTTTTCACCCGTAAATGTATATGGTCACAGCTTGAAGTCCCCTCGTAAAAAGGGAAGGACGGGAATCTAGCATGCTAGTTCAGTGCTTGGCTTGTGGCGATACTGCATTTGATGAGCCCCTTAAGGTCGCCCTTATGTTCAAGATCTTTCATTTATTTCAAACAATTGCAAATAACTCAAATATTTTTAAACCCAATTCTTTGAAAAATATCAGAAGCTGGGTACAGCCATGCGATACACAATTTTGTCAGAGCGTTTTTGAAAATAATGTACCGTTTGCTAGCAAAAAATTATTTTATTTCATTTTCGCTTATTTTGACAACAAAATGTGTGATATTTCAGGGGAAAAAATATAGAAATCCGTTTGGTATTGCAATAGAAAATTTCAGACACAAACTATAATATATGAGTGTTACAAATTGTAAGGTGAATTTTTGATAACTTGTTTGTATTAATTTGCATTAAAAAATGTTTTCGAAACCACTGCAAATACTAAAGAGCGATGCGTTAAGGGCGCTGTTCACATCAGTTTTCAACGCCTTTTTTTATTTGGATATTGGTACCAGATATGATTTCTTATTTTATACATAAATTGTGATTAAATCTTCCTCTTAGGAAATGTTTGTATATCTCATACTTTTTGCGTAATGAGTCGTAAACGTCAAAAATTGGACTTTACGGTTTTAAGTACGCCACTAAAAGCAATTGACATTCCAAACTGAAAAAATTCACACTATATAGCAATGTTATAGGCTATGATTTGACATAAATAAAAACAAAAACATATTTTTGTATTTTTAAAAAAATGTTGAAATTTTTTTAAAATTTTCATTTCAAAATTCAGCAATTTTTATTAAATACGAAAGTATTTTCTTTTTTTTTATATATATACAATATTGTTATACACTGTGATTTTTGTCGGTTTGGTATGTCAGTTGGTTTTAGTAGCGTACTTAAGGGGAATTAGTCCCTCTAGATAAATAATGTTAAAATGAACTTGAAATTATTTATTTTGTAGTAGACATAAATTACAAGTGTAGGAGAAACATATTTTTTTTAGAAAATTTTTTTTAAATATATGTTTTAACAGTTTAAAGGAACTTAACATACTAATTTTGCAGCCCTTACAGCAAGAATCAGAACAAAAATTTTTAACTAATTACTGCATTCGCTAGCTAGATTAAAGTACGAGGAATTACGTGTCACATTCGGTTTTTAAAAACTGTTGTTTGAAACAGTTTACTAATGCATTTTACATGCTAACGTAAATACATTTTTTCGTAATTTTTTGTTATGTAATTTCAGTAGCAAATTTAAACACTTTAACCAACGATTTGAAACAAAAATACTACACCGTATCATACTGTTACATTTAAATGAATTTTATAAGCAATAATATTTCAGTTTGATAAACTGATTCACGAAATGTAGACATAATATCACATGTATGTAACGATGCGTTAGGTTGGCTAATAGTTCCCTGTGAAGTGCTTCCGTCTGGCGGGATAGACGCGAACTATTTGAACTGTACGAAAGTTTTATTAAAAAGGCCAATTCGATAGGAGTTTCAAAATTTGGGACCGTAACGATATGAATCGACTGTTGAACAATACGAAAACGCGGATCTTATTAAACACGAATTGAAAGTAAGCAAGCACACTCTGCAATTTTAGTTTCGAACTACAGATTTTATGTTTACTGCAAGTGCGTGTTTGTTGTAGATCGTCTGTAGGAATGCGTGATCCTCACAAGTAGTTAAGTTTTATTATAAAAACACAGTAATTTCCTTGTCTTCATGTTCAGTTTATTTTGTAATGTAGGCCTACTAATATAAAAGAATCAAAAATAAAATGTTATGTTTATTTATTTTACTTCAGCCGACATACCTTATTTCAGTTTAAACATTTTCAAAATGAACAAATTCTCCCAGCTTACTGAAATCGATGTCAATTATATCTGCACTTAACTTGTAAGCAGGTATCGTTCTCAGTCATATGTCAATACTTATTTTGTTTTAAAAATGACATGTAAACATACTATATGTATTATTATCTCACAGAAGGACTCACATATCACAGCAGTAATTTTTTGCAATAAAAGTTTATTATATGCATTTATCGAACTCGCAGTTTTACGACCCCAGTTATTAAAGTTCAGCTTTGGTAGGCATTTATGGTATTCATAGTACAAATAATATTAATTCCAATTTTCACACATGACGTTTCACACTCACAAAAGCATATCCGTGAAATTAGACGTACGTAGTATTCCTATTTTCCCCCGTTTCTAAATATGTTAACGCTAATAAAAATTAAGAAACGTTCCGAAATATGATACCTAACAACAGCAATATTTATCATTCGCTCTATTACCAAAGAAATTCATTATATTATGTGATTAAAGAAAAATATTTCATTTACACTAATCACTTGCACTTGTGATTACCGCAAGTTCAAATTGTTAAAAATAATTAACAGTTCATAGGTAATATTTTTTTCATAATGCTAAAAGTTTACTTTACACAATGCTTTTTTTATCATTGGTATTTACGTGTCCTCGTTCGTCTTGGCAGAGGTACACTGGGGTAATGGTTTAAACCGATATTACACGGTATCCGATTCCATAACATCGTGTGCAAGGTCTGCCATAGCAGCCACTAAAGCGGCCGTGTTACAGAAACAGTAGCAGATTTGACCTGAGAGCGAGATTTCGTACAACGTGTTCTAATAGAACATGTTCTCTTTTCCGTAGCAGAAACGGTAGCAGATTCTGTACCAGACCTATCATGTTACAGTACCAGAACGTATGGCGCACTACGCGGCATCTGGCGAAACCACACACACACACACTCACAAACAAATTTTACCACTTGCCAGCCGAAAATCGCATTTAACAAAAGAAAGAGAAAACAAACACATGCAAACTATAGTAATAATAAAACTGTCAAATAGAAAAAAAAAAGTTAAATAATAAACTAAAAACGTTTTGAAAACGTTTACCAGTTAATGATCTCGAAAATTATATTTTCATATATATTATATTACACTGACATTATTTTCGATCCCCTCCATCGTAGTAGCTCAGATGAGTGTGAAAAGAATTATACATGATTTTCAAGGGGATATCTGCGACAACCAGTTACTTCATTGAGACTTTTTTTATTTCCGTCCGTGCGGCGAAGAGCAGCAGTTTGGTTCGTGTTTCATGCTATTACTTTCCTCATTCACATCACAACTCCAGTTACCTTACGAGACTTCATATTAGGCCTGCGGCAAGATAGATGGAACATGGCTATATGTGGCAAACTGCGCAAGTATTATGACAAATATTTATTCTGGATCCAGTGCAACTGAACTATCCACCCAATATCTGACCCAATTTTTTTAACTGTCATAACACTAAATGGCATAGTACTGATAGAAGTAAAATCATATTACATCCGGAAACGCGCCTTCTACAGTTTCGACGTGAATAATATTAAATTGTTGATTAATAGAATTTGGTTTTCTCTGTAAATGCCACTACCTCTTTAAAGAAAGCATTTTTTTATAAAATCAATTAATTCTGTGAGAATTGTTGTGCTTAACACAGGGAAAAATTGTGCTTATGTACAATAATTACTTATTAGCCGACCTGATCGGATAATATAGATGGTTTTGATTTAAGGTTAGTTTCATCAGTCACGATATGGTTCATTATCATTCAAAAGTTTCACCTACTAACTTTCCTTTAAAAATGTCACTATTTCTCTCGTTAAAAATGTTCAATTTATTTTTCCCCAGTAATTTTTAACCGCACCTATAAACGCATAATACGCAGTAGAAATAGTAGTATTAATGTAATCAATATTCGAGTGAGAATGATGATTATAGTAAAGTATGCAAATATAAATTTATTTATGCATTATATTACAACGCCTGTCGTCCGCTTTTCTCTTAATTTGCATTACACCATATAAAACGTTTTTTAGAAGATTTACACTACCTAACATATTCCAGACTAACATAACCTTAAGTGATTCTGCGCAATCCAGTCTCTGGCATATTGGCCGTGTCTCCTGCCAGTACAGCAGCCACTACCGTGCAATAGAATATTCCTTACCAGAAAGTGAGGTGGCCTGTATGGCAGCTGACGTGACAGCGTGTATGGAGGCTGCTAAGATATCAGGGGAAGGGGAAAAGGGCTTACATCTCGTCGACATCGAGGCCTTTAGAAACTGTGTTATACAACAACGACAGGAATTGTGAAAGGTGTCTGCCTACTTTAGGAGCCGTTCCAGAATTCGCCTGGAGTGATATGGAAACCCTGGAAAACCGAAGTCAGGATGGTCGGACCGGGTGTCGACCCCGGGTCCTCCCAAATGCGGGACGAGTGTGTTACCACTGCTCCACCTCGCTCGGTAAATCGCATTTACTTCATTCTTATAGTAAAATCTGTCTCGCGAATTTTCACATTTTATAGAATGCGTATGCTAAGTATTTGACGGTATTAAACAGTACGAAAAGGTCTGTCGAGTTTTAAGGATATTTTTTACGACTTCTTTCTGTATGGCTTGTTTTATAATAGTCGTACCTCACTGTCACTGTTTGGCATTACAGCAGACGGATCTAAATTATATTCAATTACCTGGCAGCGATTCCTTCAAGTTTTGCAAAGTTATCATCACATACCAACATTCCTTTGTTTTTTATTTAACTCACTTTTCTTAATTTCTTCAGCAACTAAGTGCGAGAAAATGCAACTTAATGCGAGACAGTGCAACTTAGTGCGAGAAAGTGCAACTTTGTGCAAGAAAATGCAACTTAGTGCAAGAAAATGCAACTTAGTGCAAGAAAGTGCAACTTAGTGCGAGAAAGTGCAACAAAAAGCAAAAAAGTGCGAGAAAATGCAACTTAGTGTGAGAAAGTGCAACTTAGTGCAAGAAAGTGCAATAAGTGCAATTAAGTTAAGGTTAGGTCGGGTTAGGTTAGGTCGGGTTAGGTTAGGTCGGGTTAGGTTAGGTCGGGTTAGGTTAGGTCGGGTTAGGTTAGGTCGGGTTAGGTTAGGTCGGGTTAGGTTAGGTCGGGTTAGGTTAGGTCGGGTTAGGTTAGGTCGGGTTAGGTTAGGTCGGGTTAGGATAGGTCGGGT
>PNEQ01126159.1:0-25433 GCA_003012365.1 Medauroidea extradentata
AGTAATTGTGTGCATAACTAATTGTGTTGTGAGAGTTCTAGTTGATTACTGTTTTGTGTATTTCGTAGCTTTGTGAGCTATTAAATCCAGTACTTAATTTAACTCTTTTATTTGTAATTATAAGACCTCTATCCCAAAGAACTCATGGGAATTGCCCACATATAAAGTTTGTGTTCTCAAACTTGTAACAGTATGATTACCAACTGGTTACCAACGCTCAGCCAACCTACATACAAAAGATTTTTATGGAACCATAATCTGGGTTATGCAACATTGGACCAACATACTGAGAACAACCTATTATCCAACAGTTGAATTTCCAAAAATTTTTCAACTTATTACCAATGAACAAAAATAATGTAGCATTAAATTTTATTAAATACGTAACATTATGTTATAAACTTGAATCATTGATTGTGTTGTATTTTTAAAACAGGCTTGGAACAGTATGTTTAAAATGTTGGTTTTGCAACGTTAGCCCAGTGTTATTATGCACACTAAACATCAACAGTACATTTACTAACATGTTGCCAACATTCAGCCCTAAAAATTTAAATAACAACATTTTGGTATTCCAATATGTTCAGACATTTTCTACTTCAATATAATAATTTTCAGATGATGCCGTGTCCGGTGAGAGTGAGGTAGGAACAGAGCTGCGTTGGAATGCTCTGGGCGCCACCCGGTTGAGCGTGTAGCCGGGGACACGATGCTCGATGGGTCGTGGTCTGTTCGTGCCGGCGTGCCCCTCTCTCACTCTCAGTTGTGTATCGGGGAAAGCTGGGAGGACCTGGAGAAAACTACACCTTACGTGGAAACTTATGAGGCGGTCCACACCACAATACCGTAGGGCCATAAACGAGCCAGTTCCAAATAGCAAAACAAAGTAGAACACTAAGTCGGATAGTTGAACACGCGAGTTAGGTAATTCTCGCTGGACGAATCAGAATCACGAAGCCGTCCGTCGCGGCCGCTGCTTCCAGACTCCTTCTTCATGCACTGGTAGAGGGAGGGGGCAGCGAAGCCATATGTCCTGCACTGGCAGATGGCAGTGCGGAGGCCGGAATGGCAGGTGTCGCACGTCGGTGTCAAGGTCACACACGCCCTGCCACCATCACTGATCTGCCACACACACTCAAAAACCACACATCTGCCATTACCAACTAGAGCACACCTGCCACTGACACACTCTGCGAACACCTGCAGCGATCAGGCGCAACTCCACCTGGCCTGTGGCCTGGTACGACGACATACGCTCCACCCCCCCTCCTGAAGACGACTGGTCACAGCGGGTGAGTGCATTCGCTATGTACTTCGCTGCCGGTGTCGCCCTCGACGACTGAACACTAGGGTCTGCTGTGGGTCAAAGTCTCTGGCTTCATCTCCTGAGTCGTCGGGTGGTGCACAGCAGGTCTGCTGTTTCTGTAGTGGGCGAGGTCGTAGGTTGTAGAGCTCCCTTCGGTGTCTGTTGGTATAGATCGAGGGAGTAGATATTGGGGTGCCGGCCATAGGTAACACCAGCATTTCCTGGGATGTTGTGGTCTTTCCGCCCTGACATTCTGCCACTGGTGTCTGTACCGTACGTGCCGATGACTGAGGTCCACCAGCCACACCCCACTCCGGAAAGCAGCGAACAAGAGTACGAAACAAGGAAGGTGCTCGGCATCTGCATTTCCGTTCGTTCCTCGGTTCGGGGGTTGACCCCTTCCTCCTGCTGGCCATTTGCGATAGGCTCGAAAGAGTTTAACTGGGGTTGCCTGCTGCATCGGCATCGTGGTTGGCATCGAGGCGACTCTTCTGGTTCCTCGATGTGTATGATAAAAGTTGTATTCTCCAGTGGCGCATCAAGTTCCCACACTTCCCGGACGATGGATTGGAGTCACGGCTCATCCTCATCAGGCATGGTCACTATTGGTTTGGTTACCTGTGGCGGTGTTGACACCAGGCGTCGACGGGAGGAGAAACGCCAGTCCCAGAGTCTCGTCACATCTGCTTTGCGAGTGTCACTCTCCTCTTGGAGTGGTGTCTCAGTTTGTGGGTGTAAGGTGTCCTCCGGTGGGGCCTGTGTCACACCATCTGTATCTGTCTCCTCGTCAGCCAGCATGACAGGAACCACTCTTAGTTCATCTCGATGGATCTTTCGGAGGCGCTTGTCCCCATCTCGGACCAGGTAGACGTGTTGTCCTAGGCATTTTCGCACTGTATGGGGTCCTGTCCAGCGAGGTGCTAGTCCTGCACAGAAGTTTCGTGTGCCGGCTGACAATGGATGGTTCCGAGCATATACCAGTGTCTCTACCTCCAGGGGTGGAGGCAGGTTTTCCGATACTGGCAGAATTTTTCGCACATATGCCTCTTGGTGTTGGCGGGCAGCAGTGAGTTCGGCATCTCCCAGTCCTCTACATCCTGAGGGACCTCTGACCTGGGTTCTCCTAGAAGTGGTAGATTGCGCCCCTGAAGGGGTTGCCATTGCCTGCCCTGTGGCGGTGTTCACCCGACGTCTGAGGCAAAACATAGCCTCACCCAAATGCTGGTCCCCTTTGTGAGTGATCTTCTCCAACATGCAAGAAGAGTTGGAACTTCAGCTCCTGGTTCCGACTCTCTGTTGGATTAGCACGAGGGTGGTATACCATTGTATGGTGCTCCAGTTATAGTTCGCGGCACCACCTCCTCCACTGCCTACTGAGAAACTGTGAACCGTTGTCCGTTAGTACCCCCACCGTGAAAATAATTTCTTCTAGAGCACTTTTGTAATTGTCTGATTACGGGTGTTCGTAAGTGGATACGCCTCCACCCAGCAAGAGAACATGTCAGTTACCACTAATATAAAACAATATCCCTTGGTGGTGCGCGGATATGGTCCCAACAAATCCAATGCTACAGCTTCGGAGTAGTGGGAAGGTGGGGGGATCGTTGTTCAGTCCCATCTGCTCTCTGTGCCTTTTTCTGCTGGCAGTCCTGGCAGCCTCGTACATAATCCTGCACATCCACTCTGAGTATAGGCCAGTGGATATACTGCATTACATTCCGCACTGTCTGATCTACTCTGGGATGACCTGCTAGTGTATCACTGTGTGCGAAGTTCAAGATTATCTCTCTCGCCTCGGGGGACACAAACACTTTCCATGCCGTCTCCACACCTGGCAGCCTCGTTTCTAGCACTTGATCCCTTACTCGAACACGCTCCACCGCTCCACATTACCCTCAGTGCACTTGGCTATTAAGCGCAAAGCTGTAGGAGATATTTTTGTGTGTTAAGAACATGATTATTCACAGCAGACCAGGTAGTCGGTCTGAACGAATGCGTGATTGCATGCAGTGAGGAATGTTCTTTTGTTTCGACTTTCGTCTGCTGGGTTGAGGGACGCTCAGGAGGTCGTCCATGATGGTTTGAGCCGGGTTTGGATCCCATGAGAAGTGATCGGGGAGTTCATTTTCAACTCCGCTGACATGCTCAATCGTAAAATCAAACGACTGTAGTAACAGTGCCCAGCCAATGAGTTTACCCCTCCTTCCCTGCATTGTGTCCAGCCACATCAGACAATTGTTGTCCATCCGTAACAGTAAATAGGTATTTGAAAGTGTGAACTTACAGATACTTGATACGTTACTGTGGAAACACGATTCAGGACCTCCAGTTGACTGATCGGGCATACGTATTTTGCTTGGCAAAGTTGAACAACAATATACTCTTCCTTCACATTCTTTCTTGTCGTCTAGAAGTGAAGACAATGTTTTTGGTTGCCCTGTACACATTGGCAATGTTTCAGATCCCTGAGTAATTCAGCGTGGATGTAATTAAGTTAAATGAATTCATTACTTAGAGAACAGCATCATCTTCATTGGAATTGTCTCTCTTTATTCGAGCATGTTTCTTCTTATGGCTGGTGGTTGGTTTGTCAAGTCCGTACATAGCTAATGTTTTCTGGTTGATTTCACCCCACCAATAGAACTACAAGAGTCAACTGCTGAAGTGTAAACAAAACTTGCAGGATACACACAAGTGCTCCACCTTCGCGTATGCGAACAAACCGCATCCTGAGCATGACCGGGGTTAACATATGAAAATTTCTGTTTCTATCGCAATGGCAAAATCTCCTGACGAAAGTTCCTTTTGAACTTAATGATGGCAACAGATTCATATCACAAATGTACACTTGTCATTTATCTAAAATACTTAATATGACCATGTACTGGCCAGGTATGGGAGCATTCCTGACTGTGCATCTTGGGTAGCCTACATGTGTCATAAATAATCAAGGATTTTTCTTCTGAACATAATCAGGGCAAGCACCATGTCCATGTAAAACCAGCAAAATTCAAAATATGCACTGTCATGATTACTGTTGTACGAAAATGGATAACAATTCATTGACTATAATGCTGAGCTAAAAACATGTAATTTGTCCACTGCGGAAAAATAATAATACTCTCAGTGTACAGCAAGATTAATTAAGAATGTTAATTCACACTTTGCTTTGTTATTAGCTCATTTAAAATTATAACCAGTTTCATTCATGTGTTTATGTTGATACTTCTAAAAAAATTTGTTTTTTAAGTGCTACGTCCTTTTTCCTGCTGCTAGATTGAAAAAGAAAAATAGCAAAAGCAATTTGTACAAAGTTACATAGCGATTCTACGCTATCGACAATCAATTGTATTGTGACATTATTTGGTCAAGCAGCTGAAACTGGGAACCAGTGCCTTAAACAACAAAATGCAATATAGCATTGCACTATTATAAGAGCCGGTGATAACTATTGAAATGAAAGGGAAAAAAACTGGTTAACTTTTAACACGGTGCATAATGTTTTACATTGTAATTTATTTCGTACAGTAGCATAGCTAAGCTGTCAGTTTGAGAAAAGGAGAAGGGAGCAACATTCACCCATCCCCCTCAATGGAAGGTCCAGGAAATTTTGAATTTGAAGGTGCAAAATCAGTATATTTTAGCAGTGTCACTGGCATAAACATATAATATTGTCACGACGCTAATTTTCGGACATTTATTTATTGGCTTTTTCTTCTCATCCACGCTCAAAATAGGTGGTAAAGTTATTTTGGATTATAATTTTACAGAGTATTCAGTTCTTGGGAATAGGGGTGGGCGATTGTCGACATGTCGAAGTCGACATCGACATGTAACACATGTCAATGTTTCGACATTTATCTGATATTTTTGATGTCAATGTCGATACGTGGCGAGGGTCGACACGTGTCGAGGGTCGACATATGTGTCGAGGGTCGACATGTATCGAGGTCGACGCATGTGTCGATGCCGACGTATATGTCGAAATCGACATATGTCGTGGGGTATTGGCTTTCTGTGCATATGCGTTTCACTGAATAGGGCTCGCTACATCTTCATATTACTTTATTTACCTCTGTTCGCTTTCAGCACACGCGTGGGCTGGGACCTGAGAACTGACGCCAAGAAGGTATCCCACACATTTTTCCTAATCGAAGTAAGGCGGGTCCAGTCCAGTCCACCTGTTCGCGGTCTCTTGTTTCAGTTTCATCTTTGTCCTCGCATCGTATCGCGTGTAATGAGCTATGTTAGGTTTAATTCAGCATTGTACCACTAACTTATAGCATAATTTTTATTAAAAGTTACAACTATTTTCTGTGACGTTCATATCATCATGGCGGATGAAAGTCATGAGACGAACGTTGTTTGTGTTGATGTAAATGATTGTGAGACCATTAACAAGTCTACCACTACCGGCGGGAGTCAGTATTAGAACTTTATCATAATATTTAAAAGATCAAAAGGCCAAGTGTGTATAGTGTGGACACGTCAACCGCATTAAGGGCACCCTACACCCACGTATTAGAAGCTGAAAAACTACAGAGCCGTAAGGTTGACCTTGAAGCGCGCATCAAATGCCGCGACGCCATTACGAGCAACTAAGTTCAGTGCAGGTCGCAATCTGAGTTTCACATACATGCGGGTAGTACATTTTGAAATACGGACGTCTGAATAGCGCGATTTTACCCATGTTAGAGGGCTTAGAAACTGTGTTTTTTATAAGCACAGTGTCTTAATAATGAGGTTCCGACCTTGCCTGGTGTTTGTTGTCTTTTCGTATGTTAATACAATGGGCATACGTGGAATACTTCATAGAAAAATCCTGTTTACGGACACACTGCAATGCATTTGAAGCGTGAGATAGATGTCCGCCTTAAGAGGAATACCACCAGCATAAAATCGCATCTCAAATCGAAACATCCGCTTAGTTTATTTAAAATTTCATGTAATCGTACAAACGAGGACACAGATTTCACCATTTCACAAGAGCCTGGTCCATCTATAAGGTATTTCAACTGAACTGAAAATATGTTATTAAAAATAGTTTTTTTATTTAGCTTTTCTGACAGATTATTTATATTATAAGAATAAACATGAAACTACGTTTTTTTAAATTTATGCTGTAAGCTAGCTAAAATAGTTAATTTTGTTAGTGTTTCAAGCGAAAAGGAACGAAAACTTGCGAGCTAATTGCTAATTTTAAGGCTGCTAACTGTGCACATTAATGTTTCATTTTTAGCTTATAAAATGTAATGTGAAGTGAAAGTGAAAATTTGAGACTCCCTTTCTTTCAGTTTGAAATTTTATAACTGTGCTATAATACCTGCATTTTTGTTTTTGCCTTCTCTTAGACCTGTAACAGTAAATTAATAAATTGCATAAGATTTATGACTGGTTGTAAAATTTAAATCAAGCAGTTCGCACTATACGCTTAAAATAGGTTTGCAAGTACAAATGAAATTTACCCTCATAAATTTGGTATAGCAGTAAAATACCTACTGGTCATGGGTAACGTTAATATTTGATGTTCATACTAACTGCACGGTCACAGTTTTGCCCGCTACTATTTTTCTTAAAACTGACAATTTCATTTTATTCTTAAAATAGAAAAAGAAGCAGGACACATTACCTAATACGTAACTGTGTATCATATTATGATAATCACTTACGTGGCATTGTCTGCAATTATTTTATTTCACGTGTTACGGTAAACCAAACGAAATAGTGGGAAGCTGTGTCTAACTTGTGCGTACCTTACTTCGCACACTTTTTAAAATTAAATACATTATGGAATTTTCAAACGAAAAAGAAATTAGACACAGTTCTTAATGCAGTAAAACCCCTCCAAAGCGGAACTCGGCAATATCCAGATGTATTTTATTTTTTCCTCGTTTGGGCAGTTTTCCTTTTTATACAGGCAAGAAAAAAAGATTTTTATGTTTTCAAACATTTTTTTAGTTGCAATATAAAACTTTATAGTAACCTAGATGAACAAAATCGGACCACAACATCTTTGCCGTAACTCAAATTGAATCAATATTTGAAAACAAACCGGAATGAAAGTGTGACATCCCAACTGTTATTCGATCTATTTTGAGCCTTGTGTCGGCGCTGGCTTTAGTCTTATGTAACTAAACGTGCGCAGATAAAAGTAATTCCAGTGGGATACTCTTTCATAATAATCTTTAGTGGAAAATTAAATTACATAGCCCCTGGACTGTATCACATCCGGCCAAATGTTTATGATATTTGAGACGTCTGATACACCCTCTCTGAGCTTTCTGCAAAAGATAAGTGAACCGCCGTACACAGTAACTGGCACACGCAATGCATTCAATATGAACAGTTTCTCTAAACAAAATTATACACGTGGTACGTATGTGATAGAGAGCACTGGAACATACTGTTGCATGAAATCAAAATACACGTTTCTGAGCTCATTTGGGACAGAACTCTTATTTGTTAAAAATGAAATAGTTAATTTTAAATATTTGTTTACTCTCAATCAAAATGCATATAAAATACACGGGATAACGACTATGCAATCATTAAAATCACCAATGGAACAATAATTAGCCTTGAAAATTATGCAAAAGAAGCATTTACCACGAATTAAAAACTACAAATTACGACAAGAGTTTAGTGAACTACCCAATTAACAATCTTTAAGAAATTAACAATATACGATGTTAATACTGAGGTGGTGGTTGAATTATTTCTCCCTAGGTCATATTGACTTGACTCTTTGAGAGATCAGTAACATTTTCCTTCTTTCGCACCCAAAAAATTCTGATTTTGATTTTTAGATATTTACATAAGTTTAATTTTAAAAAAACTGCTTAAGGAGACTCGGATCAATTAGGGAAAACAAGTGTTATTTTTAAACGGTTTTTTAATTCGAATTTCGAAAAATTTTGAATTAATATTTAGATATTTAAGTAAGCTTTATTTTAAAGCGAAATCCACCTCGATATCTGACCAGGTTTAGTAGATACGGAAAATTAATGGCAAACATATTTTAATTTTTTAAACAGCTTTTGAGTTTGAATTTCTTAAACGCCTGAAAATTGTTTTGTGGTATTTATACAAGCATAATTTTGAAGTGAAAATCACCTTGATATCTCAACTTGTTTAAGAGGAATCCAAGATTGATTAAAACACATTTAATGGTTTTTCACCCCTTAATTTCCGAATTTCAAAAAAAAAAAAAAACGAAAAATCTGCCATAAAAAATTTCTTTGGACAATATTTTGAAGTAAATAAAATAACTGTAGCTCTTCACATTGAGATGTCTGGGATTCGCTGAAAACGGATTCCACCCCTTTTCACCACTTTACTTATTGAATTTCGAAAAATCCCTTATTAATGGCTGCCTACAAGATAAGGGGAAACCACCCACAAATTTTCACGTTTTTAGGTCTAGTAGTTAGGGCTGTGTGTTGATGAGTGTATGGGACACTTAATTTTATGTATACATGGAATAAAATAATGTTTTTTGTAGTAATAAATAACATGCTAATCTGTACAGAGAAATATAGATAGAAAAAAGTGTGTTTTGCCATTTTAGGGTATTATTATGTTTGGATTAAATGTGGTATAACAAAACTACCATTCAGACGTTTTCTGTTTCTGAGGTGTATGCTCTTTCGATAAACACAACGGCTTTTAGTAGTTTGGAATTAACTGCTTACTTTAACAAATAAACTTATTTATAACAACTAAGCGTTACATACTACGCTGTAAAAAAAGTGAAAATTTAAACGTAAAATGTTTGATAATTTTACAAATTTGTACATGTAGTCACGTTGACAAATACCGAATTTAGAAATCCAAATATTACTATAAACTCGAGATTAAACTACACAGACGTACATACATATTTACCAGAAATTTTACGTTAAATGGCACTTTCAACTATACATATAAAGAAATTAAGTAACATTACTAGTAATTTTTGGTTTTATTACTGTAATGTTATTGTATCAACACATCGTTATCATTGCAAAAATATGTATTTCAACGTACAATTTTACAATGACTGTCATGAATTTTTACTAATAACTTAAAAAAAAATAGTTTTTTTACATATAAATGAATAGTGAAGTTTCATGTTTGGTCCATAAAGTTTTTAAAAATGTATACCGAGTGAAATTAAAAACGATTACACTAATTCTTGTATTGTAGGTTTTCGTAAACCACGGTATATGGATGAACCCTTTCACATAAATATATGCATTTATACACAAAAGTGCATTGTCAGCCCTCGTGTTTATATAAATCGGCCTTAAATGTCAAAAGTTTACTATGCTATGCATGCAATAATTTTTTTAACAATCCATCTGCATCATTTAATATGCAGTGCAAATATTTCCTACTATATCTAATGCAAATTTTGTTTCTTTGTTTAAGAATCTCGGAACACAATTGTTAAATCGTTGTAAATCTCTTCAATTGTCAATTGTCTATGCAAATATTAATATGCAGATTAAACTTCAAACTTAAAATGGTTTGTGATTTAGTTGTAGTCCTAACTGAATTCTTGAATAATATTTTCAAGTAGTCACAACTGCCACTTCATTAATGAAGTTTGTGTATCATTTATTTCATAGAAACCTATTCCAAATATTTTATGTGCATAAACTTGTTTTTCATTTGGTTGTCCGTATGACATGGTTTTGAAAACTAGATCGTCGCATACAATGACGTACTATATTATGCTCACTTGTAGAATATAATTCAGCAGATACACGCGTGGAGTAGAATAAAACTTGGTAATTGGTGAACAGTATGTCAACATATTTCCAATTAGTCTAAAATATCCTATTACATAAGTTGTTCATGTATTCTATCGATGAAATTCTACCGCTGAAGTTACGAGATTAAATGTGTATCGAATACTTGTGTTCTTGTGGTTATAATGCTGAGCTGATAGTCTGAAGGTCATGGGTTGGAATCCACTAAGACTAGAAACATTTTCAGTCGTTTAAAATGAATGTTGAAAATTTACACATTGTCAAAATATAAAAATTCATTGGCTAAACTAATTTATGCGCTCTAAACTAATTGTTAAACTGATATTTAGAAAATAAAACTTATTCATCGGTAACATTCTTGCCACAACCGCAAAAGCAAAATAATTCTAATTTTATTTTACCCTTACAGTATGGGTTATTTTACACAACAGCGTGTAAAAATACATCTACTGTGGTTTTGTTATTTTACTTGTATTTACTGTACGTTTACCACGATACATTGTAAAAAATACATGGGTATGGCTAGTTTAAAATTACCAGTACTTGCATGACGGCTGTGATGCAGCACACGAATTTATTTTACAATGTATGGATTATTGCTTTTTTTAATGTATTAAGTACATTGCGGTGGCATAGTTACAAAAAAAATACTATCACCAGCCGCCAATATGAAGACAAGAATGTAAACATAGGATCGTTTGCATTTAATGCAAACAAAATTATTCAAATATTAAAGCGAAATTATTAATCCACACCCCCTTTACAGTTGCCAGATCATGTGTTATTGTCTCGCGGCTACTACCACAACACAATAGGTGCAACACGACGATTAAAGCTGAATATCCTGTCGCATATAATACTATTCTAACGTCAGCAAAGCAAATGGTTGCACCTCGCAGTGTCGCACATCAACATGCAGTTTATAGGCTTGGTAAAATTGAATATGAATATAATGCTTTCCTGAGCAACATTTTTAACACATACATTCCAGCTTCAATGATTTGTTCGTTATCCGAAATGCTAATATCAATTTACGAAACATCATGGTAGGGCTGTAGATATAATAAAATGTATGACAATATTTACTTGTTCGACACGCGGGGAAATAATCAAAATTGTGTCGAAATTGTCACGATGTCGAAGTCGACATGGTGTCGAAGTCGGCATGGTGCCAAAGTAGACATGGTGTCGAAATCGACATGTCGAACTTTTGTCGACATCTGGTTCATGTCAAATGTCGATATCAAGTTTTGGATGTCGCACAGCCCTATTTGGGAAGTCATTGCTTTACATTTAGGATTGTGGAAATCTAAGAGTGTTCTCTGACCATCTCTCTTGAGTTTTTGTTCACTGTTCCTGGTAGCCTGCAGAGTTTGTTGTCACTGCAGTGCTTGTAGATTCCTTCGCGGGCA
This sequence comes from Medauroidea extradentata, assembly GCA_003012365.1. Classification (NCBI taxonomy): domain Eukaryota; kingdom Metazoa; phylum Arthropoda; class Insecta; order Phasmatodea; family Phasmatidae; genus Medauroidea; species Medauroidea extradentata. The sequence goes on from PNEQ01126159.1 coordinate 11,472, forward strand.
GTGTCCCGATAGTGTGTGCAAGCCGATGGCCTTGTGTTAGGTTGTAGGCAGGTGGGGGGTGCGGTGATGGTTGTTTCGATGTCGCCGGGCGGTCGTGTGCTGTCGGTCATTCTGGCACTTTCAGCGTGCAGCAGCCTTCCCCGGGGGCACTGAATGCCTCTGTCAGCACTCCCCCACTCCCTTCCCACATTAACAGCTGTAGTAGGGCAGGCGCGTGGGCAAGAAGTGCACTACAGCACATTTCTGTCGTTCCGCTCTCTTGACAGTTCCCCTGCCCGTAACGTCAAACATCGCTGACGAGTGAATGCCCTGTGGGACAGAGAGGGTAGATGTTGCGCCAATCTGGAATGGTCGCTGCTGACCATTCCAGGAAGGTAAATCATGGAAGGTTCTCGATGGCGCAACCAGTAGTTATAAATACCTGCCGGCCATGTTTTGGAGACCTTTTTGGAGCCTTTTTCGTTGTTGGACTTTTCGGAGCTTTTACGAGTCTTGTCTTTGTCGCGCTTTTCTTTGTTGAACTTTTGGGGACATAATTAAGACTTAGGCGAACATGGCGATGCCCCAATGGGCAAGCCGACGGCCTAAGTGCTCAGGCTGCCAGATGGCAGGAGTTCAGTTAGTTTTTTTGTATTACTATTAGATTAATTTTGGGTAGTTAATATTTACATTTTTACTATTGAATAAGAACACTTCGTAGCCCTGAGATGGACGAGACTTCACTGGACAGGAAAATCAAAATGATGAGTATTCTTTCTTGTTATTATTTTATTATTAATTATCATTCATTCCCCTTTAACTTTTGTATTCGGTATTGGTTGTAATAGTCGTGGATTCCCTTTCGCGTGTATTTGTTGTTGGCCAGTACAGTCGCCGTTTATTAAATGTTTCAGAGTAATGTGATGACCTTGAGTTTGATTGTTTTATGACAGAAATCGCTTTACTGTTCAGTATCATTTCTTAATGTAATAATATGTTTATTTTTGTATAACATTTTATTTTAATCTTTTGTAATAAACTCCAATTATTTGAATTCATTCTTTCATTTCAAGTATTCGATCTGTAGTCCCCTTAACATTAAATGATAGCCTCTTATTGCAGAACATGTATCTTGATTTAACTACTTTATTAATATTTGATGGTATGTGACACATGCACGATACAAGATAGGAGACGCAACCCGTATTGGGACGTTTGTCTTATGTTCGATCTTCAGTACGTACCCCTCGCAACAGAAATTTTGCCAAGCGGAAATTATTTTATTTCAGTAAGTTTGTTGTGCTCTACCAAACATCAGATAGTTACGTAGCTAGGCTACAAGGTGGAAGTCTTGTACTTAAAGTGTTTGTTTTTATTTTACTTTTGGAGCTACATACTTTTATTTCCCCCACAATTCTTCTTAATAATTACAGAGTTTATTTTATTTTTATTGCTTATCGTTATGGTTCAGTCAAGTGATTGTTTCATTTACTTGTGTATTTGCATTCCACTTCGTAGTCTTGCTCAACTGGAATTCAGTTACACACATCCCTCCAGTCTTACTTTACATCAAACACTTTAGTTATCCTTCAAGGTCTTTAATATAACTGTGCAACACAACGACACTGTTTGTCTTCTCTCTCCACATTTTAACTAATTTATTTTACATTATTTATTTTCCCAACACCAGCCTCCTGATAATATATAATATAGATTTTGAAACATAAACTTAGATGGAGGTGTGTGCTTAACATAGATGGGCGTATTGCAAGAAAAAGGTTTTGATGTAAGCTGTGGCAATTTTTCAAATAAATTACAAGGTACATTATAAATTTATTACACTCATTTAATCTGTGACAAGTGGCAAAGTTCCTATACATTCTTAACTTGATTTTCAACTCCATTCACAATTTCTAAAAAACTGTTCAGCAAAGACACAAATTTTAGTGTAGGCCTGATGCTTTTGTTCATGCTGTCAAAAATCATCTAGGTAATCTTTCTCTTAAAAGCTCTAAGGTTTCAAAGATAGAGAGAGAAAACACAAAAAAATAAATAAATAAATAAATAAAAAATACAGCAATACAATAAGGCCTTTCAGCACATTGAATATCAATATAGTTGTGAACTGCACAATTAGATATCTTCGTGGTTTCCAAATCATCCTTCATTTTTTCAGTTCGCTGTGCTGATCTCTCTAAAAAATTTGGCCTTGCCAAATTAGATAAACCGTACGAGGCACGCCTACAACCAGACCAATGTTCTGTGCTGTTTTTAAAGGTAATTTTTATAATGTAACACATTACGGTAATTTTAAATAAAGGATCAGATCACTGCACGTAAGGTGTCAGCCCGAGGAACACACGCATTATAGAAATCAGCCTGTTGACGAAAACATGCTCTTAAAAAAAAAAAGAAGTTAAGACATGTCAGTGATTGCTAATTTTGTAATATTTACGTTTAAACACCGAACGTTAGTGATACAATCCAACATCTTCACTTTCGAACTAACCATTTGTATGGCTTACAGGAATTTTAGTGTGGCGTTTTCTTAACTTATTGGCTCATGGTACTTTTACCTTACTGCCGGGATCACACACATTTTCATGCTGTGACTGCGGGACTGTATCTGTAGGCCGGTGTGTTGTTAAAAGCCACCCAGATCTCTCCTTATTTATGAGATTTGCGAAACTGTAATGAACTGGTTGCCAATGTCACGAAATCAGAACTTAAAATTTATTTCTATAGTTAACTACCATTCAAAGTAATACCACAGTACAGGGCTCGTTGCAGTCACCAGCCACCAATATGTTCGCCCCCCCCTCCCTTAAATAGTAGCTTTTGAATCCCAACTAGAATGTGACAGTTGCATTGTTATAAGATGCAAGGATTCTCACCTTGTTCATATGCGCGAGGTGGTTTGTATGTCCTAACGTGTTTTCTGAGGTTTAGTAATCGGTCTGTGTAAGGGGAGAGAAGCATCTGCCTTCTGTCAAGGTGAATTGCAGGTTACCGTGGCTGACCTTCCATGTTCCATCTACTCCAAGAGTTTTATACATTGCAGATGCCAGGGTTAGTTGTTTTATTTATCGGGGAGGGGGAGGCTCTGGGCCTCCACCTATGCTACGTCACTGACACAGACAGTGACACAGCACTGCGGAACTGAATACCTTATCTTCACTCTACAGACTGACACTACGCCCTTGTGAAGAACAAACTTGGCAGGCTTTCTAGTTCCTCGTGGCAGGCAGTGCTATTGTTTGAAGGGTGTGACTCTAGGGGTAGGTAGCGATTGACCAGCCTGCACCCCTGCTCTGCCAAGGGGACAGCACTCACAAACACACGAAAAAAGATGTAAAGAGACAGACGTTTACCCGGAAGTAACTTCTTTGTTGTTAAACACAAATAGTTCCAGTTTCCAGGGACTAGAGTAAATGTTACCTCCCATGGTCATCAATTAGATTATAAAAAATTAATTCAGAACGTTGTGCTTTGTATAGATAATATAACTGTATACATAATGTTAAAAACCATTTTTCCATATGAATGTTTTTTGGCAGCAGGAACAGTGTATAGAAAGAACTAAACAAATAGTTGTGAATACATTCTAAGTGTATTGTTATAACAGAATACGAGATTTTAAGCCCAACATTTCTCTCGGGATGTGGGAAGTCGTTGGGTAAAAAAACTATACTTGTAGGCCTGTATTATAGAATACCGAACTTTGAATTGAGAATAATTATTAATTATTACGTATTGATTTTAAGACTGGTAGTTGTGACGATGTGTGGAACGAAACAGTGCACACTGCTGTTCTGTATACTTCATTAGAAGTGACTGTTCGAGCTACCATATATTATTGCTGAGGTTACCTTGCTACACATTAAACACTGAAGAACAGATTTTTTGTTTTGCTATACCCTATAGTTGGAGCTAAAAGAACAAATAGTTAGCACTATCATTCTTTACAGCTACGTGCGCAGTTAGTTCTGTACAGGCATTAGATCATCATTGCAGGGAATGCTATTTTGTACTCTAGTCTCTCTGCATTTGCATCACGAACATGTATAGCGAGTCAGAAAGTGCAATTATCCTAACGCAGGACTGAAGAAAAAATTCTTGTATCATGACTCTACCCACTTGATAACTTATGGCAATAATAAGATACTTTTTATGTATTTTAGATATTTCTTCTATTCTTTGGTAATTACATTCTCAATTAATTCTTGGCTTAAAGCGGAAAAAAAAACTGTACATGTGACTGAAAAGGTAGGGGAGGGGAGAAACACTTTTTTAACAGAAAGCTATTTAAATGACCTCCTGTACTATCATTTACAGATTATTGTTATTCTGGTAGTATAAAATCATGTAATCATACTGTATTATTACGAAAGTTAAAAATAACATTAATTATACGCTACATATCTTGTTACTGGTAACAATCTTTTTTCCATGGTTTTGACAATAACTTTAATTTTGGATTGAAAAATGTTTCCTCTACACTGTAAAAACATCACCAACCCGAGTCTGCGCACTTATAGTTTTGTTCTTAGCGCATGTTACTTGGCTGGACAAATTTTGTCGCTCCCGTCTCTCTGATCCTTGTTACACGCCAAGTCCACGCATGGAAACTAACAGTGATGAAAACCCTGACTTCGCAAACAAGGAATAACTCTGTTTATAATTTTATTCGTGATACAGCGCAATTATTGAGAATACAATTTTTAATTATTTATGTTTCTTGTACTACCTTATTGTTGCATTAAACCTCACTTGGCACAACAAATTAGGTGTAATGTAAAATTGCAACTAAACATAAGAAATTGACTAACAATGGCACAAGAACCCCAGCATTGTTTTGTACATACATAGGTAAATCACCAACTACAATTGTTTAAAAGTTAAGAGTAGGAAAAATAGAGAATTGATTCTAATTAGGAAACAAATTAAAGAATGAAAAATTAGAAGTTATTGTGTGAAAATGGTGATCAAAGACAGTTCGAGTAAAAGAAACACATCTGAAAAAATAATCTTTACACAATGATTTGTACTTTTTGTTTTGTGAACATGAACAGGGTTTTCTGCTGCAGTGCATATTTTAAAAGTGTTCATTCTCAGACTCAATGAAGAATTCAAAGTGGCACTGTTTTTACTGCCAGTGGAAGATGGTTGTCTTGGTGGAAAGATTGCCATTATGTTGGTAATCTTGGTGTACATTTTTAAATTTCAAGTGACAATGCTGCAAGTTAATTTAAAGTAAAATTTTAAATGTCATAACCTTCACCAGTGTTCAGTGCTGGAGAAATCAGATTAAACTTAAAATATACTTGTAAAAACACTAGCTAACGATAGTAAAGAAATCACAATTGACTCTGCTTCTTTGCAGTAACACCTCTGTCGAGTTAAAACTTCTACTTTGGTTATCTCGGAATCAGCTAAGACTAAAGCTCTTAAAAATTTGGAATGCAAATGGTTTTCAATTCCTCTACACTTCACAGAAACCTACACAGAAGAATGAAAAAATTTTTTTACTGTTGGTTTTTATGAAAAATGTGTGTGTACAAGAACGAAAATTATTAGGAGGGAAAACCTCCCAGTAAAAACTATATTTCTTGTAGCCAACACATCATCAAAACTTTAGTGAAGAGTTATCAATATTACGGGGAATTTCTAATGAATATTTGTGCCGTAGAACGTGATGATTTAGGTACAACACAAGAACCAGTGTGATACTGCAGCAACAAAAGCAGAGTCAACTTGCTAACTTCACAGAACTATTGTAAAAAGCAAAAGTAAAAACCATAATGTATTTGACAGCAGAAGCTTGGAAAGAAATTAAGTACCAAAATGGAGAAACAAACTGTGAGCCACCCAGACTGATCAGGGACAAGATGAAAATCAACCAATTGCAAATGAGGACACCAATTTCATTAAAATATTTCACATATTACAGGTTGTACTGAAGTGGAAGAAAATTACAAGTACATGAATTGATATGAAAATATTGGTTGTATGGTGTTTAGAGAAAGTAAAATTGTGCAGGGGTGCATTGCAAGCATGGCAACAGAAACTGACAGTTCAGAAGATGACAGAACAAATTAACTTCTCATGGCAAAATTAATACAATCATGGAGTACAATAGTGGAGAGAGAGATATGACACACTTCAAGAAACAAAGCGACATCACCTGCTGAGCTAGTGACCTTTCCGAAGTCTATTTTTATAGTTTTAAAACATTTAACTAGCAGTAATGTAAATATACACAAGACTGTAGTTTTATTTACTACCAAAAATTAAACTTTGGATTTCATTCAATCACTAAGACATTTAGTTTTAATTCTAAATAAATTTTCAATTTAAAATGTAGGTATACAACACTGAAACAGAAATGTATGTAATTTTTTTTATAAAAACATCAATTTATTTGGTTTTACATATCTCAAAATTGATTTACAGACATTTTAAAGTAGACTTTGTGTAATATAGACTTTCTGCGAGCAGGGCAGGATTCAGCCCCATCTAGTCCAGATAAGTAATATTTCTTTGTAATCACAAAATGTACCAGTAAATTCATTGCAAACATACACACAGTTTAATTTTAATTTTGTTGTATTACACTTTTCCCATGTAATGAAAAACAAATGGTATTTCTGAATGAACCAAAATATACTGCACTTTTTCAGTAGCTTAAAGTAAAAACAAACTGTATTCTTCACTGGGCTAAAAAACCTGAGTTGTATCTGTTTTCCTGTAACAAATAAAGGAGCAATTTATTAACATAAGTGTCTTACTAAAGCATTGCTCTAAAACATTTCTGAATTCGCCAACAAAGTGGAACACAAAATTTCATGCTTCACTTGCTTTTATCATGCTTGTAATTCTGTATCTCCTGCTTAGAGGCAAAACAAAAGTTCATAACTTCAGAAGTAGTGACCATATTTAACATTGGCTTTCTTTTAAAATTAGAGCAACTTAAAAATGTTTACACATGTACATAACACACCTCAGCATGTGCATAATTTGTAAAAAATTATAAACATAACAATTATTGTGAAAGCTGCATAAAAGCGGCAATGTATATTGGGTCAATCACAAGCACCCCAATTTTCCGAGTGAGGTAGGGTAAGCCAAGACCATCCCCTCCACACACTATTCTGGCAGTACTTGCCCCGGGTCGACCACTCCCCCAAGGCTAAACTCCGCCCAGGCTCGTAGTATTTTGTGCTGTTTGCGTCGGAATCTGAGCAGCGGCTTCCCTATAAAACACTCTTTAAGACCTAATTGTGTAGGGCTTGCACACTTTTTGTTTGGTTTCAGCACAAAACTTTTATTTTCATCTTGAGATCTTTATTATGTAAATGAAGTGTGTTTGTTGGTTTGTCCTTTCATGCAGCAATGGGCGGAGTAACAGATTGACATAATTTTTTACATGCAGAGCAATATACAGTACCTAGACTATATTTTACCCCAGAAAAAAGCACAGTTAATGTGGGTTACATCTGGAATGTAATAATGTAATTAATTCTTCATGATAAAATGGCTGAATGGATTTAGACAAAATTTCTATGTAGGTGTCTTAGGTCCTGGAATAACACAAAGGGTACTTTTTATCCCAGAAAAATGCACAGATTCTTAAGATTTAAAGTGAGTCGAAATTTAATCAAATTCTGTATTAAGAAGCGTGTTTACTAAATCTATAGGTAGTTAAATTATGGGTATAATAGCAATATCATACATGCTTAGCATTAGAGTACATAATGATTAGGTATCTAATTTTGATTCATATTCAATTGAGCTAACTAAGTACTTGTTGGTAACAATTTATATACTTTATGTAAGTTAACATAGCAAAATGTACTTTCATATGGAATAATTTAAAGCAATGTACATTTTAATTCTAAATGTAACTGACATTCAAAATGTCAAAACTTTTAACTCCATGATATTTTGGAGGCAAAGCCTCCGACAATAGCTGTACAATATTAAACTTACTTATAAATTATAACATTAAATAAATTAATGTAGGCTACTGCGTAGTGTGTTACACTGTTTCCGTTACTTAACTTTACTTAATACTCGACATACAACATTGTACACTGCCATTCTAATATAATGCTCTATAGTTTTTGTTAAGAGAGCACCAATCATGGGTACACAGGATTACTGCAACATTGACAAAAAGTTCCATTAATATTTTTAAAACTACATGAGCGAAACTAATTTGAAAAAAAAACTGCCAATTCTTATGGACTTTTAAAACAAAATACCTTAAATATTTACTGCTACAAACTTATTGCCAGTGAAATTAAATTATCCTTTACTGTTGTGAAGTGTATTATCATAATGCATTCAGAGCAACATTGTTAAATAAAATTGAAACCTCATCAAGAAATATTACAGTAACAATGTATTATTTTTGATAGAATAAAGAAGGCTGACCATAAATCTCTAAAACCAACATGATTTCATTAAACATATGCAAACACTGTACAGCATTCTATTTATCAATAAATTGAATTTTATGTGCTTTTATAATAAATTTGTGTTACTAAAAAATTGCAATTTAATATTATGTGCATTGATTATATTGTTGCATGGTGGCCTGGCTGGAGGCATGTTGCATAATGCTAAGTGGACAGCCCGATGATTCAATCATTGTAATAGATTTTCCCAGAGGTGCTGCGATACGCCCAAAAGACGTCATTGGGATTCCCTGAAGCCTTTGCCTACACGTCTTTCAGCAGGTATGAGTGAGGTAATATCTGTTTTTCGACCTCTGGTCATCATGTTGCACCGCCGATTGACGTCACTAAATTGGCTGTATAAAAGCTTCGGAACTGCGAAATATAGGGTATTTTGAAGTATGTTGGAGACCTCTGCGAGTGTGAAGAGAGACCCAAGTGGGTCGGTCGACGTGAGCACCACAGCGGCCCCGACTGACGTCGTGAGAAGTGACAGGCCACGGAAAAGACAAATACTTGGAGATTTCTGTTGGCAACGGAGACGAGACGCAGCGCCGTGGGGGCGGCATGACAGTGGTGGTGGTGGTCGGCGTTGAGGCTGAGTAACAACAGCGGGCTGCAGAAGGGACAGACAACACTTGGGAAGTTGGGTCGGCGCGGCGGAGATGACAAGGAGCGTCTTGGGGGCGGCAGTCAGCATCGAGTCTAAGTAACCTCAGCGGGCTGCAGAAGAGACAGACAACACTTGGGGTGTTGTATCGGCGGCAGCAGTGAAGAAGGAGTTATCGTACTACAAAAATGTGGTGAGCTGTGGAGAACAACCCACCCTAGAAGTGTTGTACCGCCGAGAGCAGTCACCGAAAACTTACGAGAGTTTGTTATTGGTCCTGCTAAGAGAAGGTTCTAAGCTTGTGGAGAGAGACTGCCTGGTGAAGACATCTTGGTTACGTCAGAGTCTACTGAGAGGCTGCAGGCACATACCTTTGGAGCAGTATTAAGCAAAACAAGAGGACTGCTGCTACAAGTCTACAGACAAAAAAAGAGGTACGTTACGGGAGTTGAACCGAACATGAAGACAGTGGTGCACTCTGGGTGCTGCGCAGCGCATGGTCAGTCATCACCACTTCAGACTTTTAAGGTTGTACACTGTCACTATTTGAGAGACTGTTAATTGGATATATGACTGAACTTTTATTGTGATTTGCAGTCTTTAAACATTTCTTCTCTTTAAGTGTCAAAGTTAATTAGTGTTTCTATGGTGCAGTAGTAATTGTGTGCATAATAAGGGTGCTGTGAAAGTCATACTTGATTGCTGTTTTTGTAAGCTTCCTGAGCTAGTAAATCAAAAACTTAATTAAACTCTTTTATTTCTAAATATAAAACCTCTATCCCATTGAGCTCAGAGTAAATGTAAATTTTTGCAAACTTCAAACAATATAATAATGTTCACATTGCAAGAATATAAACTACCATTATTTCCAACATCTAGTTGTAGATCATCAAAATACTAATTTTTCACTCTAATATTTACATTATGCCAAATTTATTTCTGAAAGACTTTGTTACCATACAAGAAACAGTAATTACAAATTATTGTATAGAACTATAACTTATAAAAAAGCTAATTCAATAAAAAGTATTTAAATGTATAATACTGTATCAACCTTCTGAACAGCACTTTGTGTTAGATAAATTAAAAAAAAATAAATAAGTAAAAAATTATCACAGCACTATGATTTGCAACATTTCTGGAAATTACTGCATTCAGTTTTTCTTGTAAATTATACAGTTTGGTGCATAAAAGAAACATGTCATCAGTTTATATTTACACAAATCTCAATATTACTTTCAATGTGTTACAGGTAAATGTCCAACTATTAGAGAGCCAATTTTTATATTTAGTTAGTCTTTTATAGACAAATATAATAATATTGCACTATTTTGTTACTCTAGTGCTGATGTGCTACTCTATTATTTATTCGTAACGTTGTATGTGTTTACCTAGCTACCAGTGACAAAAAAAAAATGTCTTTCATAACATCCGTTTGTGTTTCACAACATTAATTCCCGAGTAGCTTTTTCATCCGCACAGTCACAAAACCGCTAAATGTTGAAAGACCTGACATTAAATTGAATTTAATGATAGCCATAGCCTAACTGTATAACTTCTAGTTCACAGTAACTACAAGCTGTGCAAATCTAAGGTCTGGTGTTAGAAGTAACTTTTGCAGCTTTAATCTCAAAATTAAACCAGAAACCTCCAATGTCAACAGCCAACTCACCAAGGAGCTTATCATTACTCACAGTACTATGAAACAGACAAAGTCATTGGAGCTAGTAATCTGTAGCTTACTCCTCTTGAACTTTTTTCGAGCCCGGTATTTTATATTTATTAATTAGTTCATCTAGGTTTTGATCAAATTGCCTCGACTAGCCCAGCAGTTTTAATTTACTCACGATCACAGTCAATGTCAGTAAGTGACCAATAACACAACATTTATTTTTTTGAGCATCAACATAGGTTCAAACTACTAAGTGAAACAAGCAATTTTATGTGACACCCCACTCCACACGGTTGTAAACGCCCTATTCGCGGCAGGAATCGAACTATGACTTCCAGTGCCGCAATCAGGCCACAAAACTGGCTTCTCGGCCTGCGGATTGTGATTAAAGCGGCCGACATCTAATCGCCTTTGCCCGGCAATTGTATGTAATTAAATGTGTAAAAAAGACTCTTGACAACGCACTTCTGGTAGCCTACAGACACATGGGCCCGCGGAACACGGGCTCACGCGTCCGTCCGTGGCCAAGTCCCGGGCTGGTCTCTCCTCTGCAACACTGCCGGCACACACACACCAAACTGTGATTTCTGATGTGGCTCCCTCCAGGCAATCAGGAGCTTTGTTTCAAAATCTCGGCTTTCTGGTATTGCTCCAAATCCGGGCGATTACGACCATATTTCGTGGTGATTTTATTCCATAAAATCACAGTTTACATTTATCTAACATTGACATAATTATTTCCTATAATTATCTTTACTTATGACAAAAAATATATAAATACTTAAAATTTAAATGAACGGTTGGGCAACTTGGCCATTAGCTCACTTTCCTCATCACCACCCCCTGGCAGCCTCGGGCAGGCAGCAGGAGGGGCCGACTGGTACTTTGTCAGTGTTGACTGCTACACAGCTCCAAGTGTTTCCAAATGTGTGGGCGGCTACCCTGTCTCTCATCTCATCATCTCCCCAGTCAAAAATATAAAATATACATTAATTCTCCCTAACCATCCTACTATTATCCCTATCACATAGTACTATTTGCACAGAGTACAACAAAACTTGAACCAACTTTATACTACAATTCTAGCTAGTTTTATATTCCCGTGATTAGTGATACTAAAAACATCTGATACTTAATTCTAATAGCCAGTCTTTAATGATAATTACACTAGTTATCCCTTCAATATGTACATTTAATGTGTAAAGGGCTATGTCTCTTACAAATCATTCCCTAAAAATTGTTGTCATATTAGAGGCATTAAATGTAATGAGCACTGTTTGGGCATCACACCTTTACGCATTCAGGCTGACCAGATCATACATTCTTAGTTGCTATTTTTCGGATCCGTAGATTGATGTCTTAAATACAAAACAAGGTTGCTTTCGTGTGACGCCATTCTTACAACTTAGGATCACATATAAATAAACTCCTGAGAAAATTCTGCTTCATACAGCGAAAATATTCTTCCGCAAGCAATTGTACAAGTAAAAAAATATCCCTCTGCAAAAAAATGCACTTATTTAGCCAGTTAAAATAAGCTGGCTTATAAGACTTCCTGCATACTGATAAACAAAATAGCAAGTTAGGTGACATAGTAATAAAACATAGTCCTCACATTCAAGAGGACCGTGACAAAATTCCCAGTTACGCCATCTTGATTTTGGTTTTCAGGGTATTCCGAAATCACTCCAAGAAAATGCTGGGATGGTTCTCTAAAAGAGGCCTCTGTCAAATTCTTAACCTTTACAGTGTTTTCCCTCCAAGGCCTCGTAGTTGTTCAAGGAAAGTATGCATTAAATAGATAAGAGTTTTTGTCAACAACTAAAGAATTAACACTAGCATTTGTAATCAATATCAATGAATGTGTGCGATTATCAAAAATTACACAGTATGAAATGTTGCAGGTACCTATAATGTCCACTAATGAACAACACCAGGGGTTCAGAAGCAATCTGACATTCAGAAGGTCATCCAATCTTTCCCTGGTCCTATCACCATGCTAGCTGACGAACAAAATTTAGTAAAAATGGTAGAAAAATACTCCTTGAATACTCTGATTTTTCTTTAGTACACAGTCATCATGGACTCCACACTTTTGATTGCCACAGTTAGCAGCTCTTGGAATAGACCCCAATCTTTGTTCTTGACCTTACAAATTTTTTTCTTCCCATGCTATTTCTCAGAAAAATCACCATTTCTAGTTGTAAATGAAGCAAGTAAGTTCATTTGTTAACCGTTGTAATGAGCAATACATGTTAGTTCTGTATTTCAGCTGGTCAGCTCCAAAACAAGTTGTTTTAACATGGATACCATATTTTTGCAAAAAAAAACATCTTTTAAAATATTTAAACAGGCCATTGAATTGAGGAATACAAAAGTAATTATATTACCCTCAATTTGATACTGAAAAATGTTTGCAAAATGTGTATTAAATATATTTAGGTACTGATTTAAAGAAGTTTAACATTTTAAAAAAATTTGTTTTCCCTTCATGATTTTTGTTTATTCAAAGAAATTAAAAATTTAAGTTTTTTTAAGGTTTCTTACAAACAGTACTGACTTTTTCCTTATTAATATATTACAACAAATAACCTTAAAAATATTCTCTTATAAACCTTTGCTGAAAATTTTGCCGACTTTACATACATCAACTATCAAATTGGAGAATACTGACTACTGAATCAAGGAATTTTAGATTCCCTGCTATCAGAGCAATGGTTATTTACCCAGCCATCTTTTAAAATCAATATTTAAAAAAGCCACTTACAAAATTATTAATTGGAACAAGTTTCTAGACAACAAGGAAAGTTAGGAAATTCATTTAGTAGGCTGAAGGTGGACTTACAATGCCCCAACATACTCGACACAGCAGCCCTGACAATGCAAAATCTGAACATCCAATAAAATGCAAGAGGGTCATTCCAAGGAAAATCACCCAATTTCAATTATTTTGGTTGCTGACCCATTTTGAAAAAATTTGAAATTTTGTCACACATAATGTACATATTTCAACAGTGCAAACCCAAAGTTATTGATTTTTATATGCCCTCATTTTGATTTTACAGAACAAAATGGCCGGTACCGTGTACCAAAATTTACATTTTCAAGAGTTTTTGTATTGTTTAATATCTTGATATCCATAAAAGATACAAAGTCATGTGTTATCTCATTGCAAAGAGGAGACTGAGGGCTATAAATAATGCTAGTAAAAATAAACAGAATGATGTTTTTATGTTTTCATA
>PNEQ01126160.1:0-17499 GCA_003012365.1 Medauroidea extradentata
CTGCAACATAATTAACGTCGTGACCGATCAAAAGCCGCCGGAGGAAGCGCCTATTATTTTCGTCGAAAGAAACTTTAAGTATCTACCTCTCGTGACGCAACCCGCAGTGCGTGAGTCCCTTAGGCCGATTAAAAAAGAAACTTCTTTGTTATTTTATTTCAATTAAAGCTAGCCGGGCATACTACAACATTACTTAATATGAACCCAATCATCCAGCATTAATCACGTAAGAGACAGAGCAACGACACCTCTTATCATAACCAAACGCGGGTCGCGAACGAGCAACAAACAACAACAAAAACGTCGCAAAACGTATGATGCAAATATCGTTAATGTGGAATGAATGCGTTTAAAAATAATTTGAAGGGTTCCATAACATCGCCAGGTGCACAATACCGAAGATTTGATAATAACTAGGACTTGTATAATGTTAACGAACGTATATTACTTAATTACATCTATTACTATCGTATATATTATCGAGAATCTTTATTCACGAAACATCTAAAATGTCAATGTCACATGTTACTGTTAACATTCGTGAATAGTTACAGCATGTGTGTCAATGTAAGTGTCGATTATTTTACACTTCTTCCATAGCACATTGGTATGACGACGTTGTCTACCTGAAAAATAGGAGTTTATGCCCGGATTTCTGCATTGAGTATCGTGCTGGACGATGTCACTGTTCAAAGATTTTTCTCGGGGTTCTTCATACCTATCTCATTCACGCTCATAGGTTCCCACGACTTTATGTGTTCATACTCGCCTAAATACCATCACTTAGTGCATGGTATTCTACGCTCAGTACCCGTCTGCCACTACACGTGGCGAGCATTCCGGACACCCCTGTTTACAAGCTGCAATCACGTGAACACTGCGTGTTTTCATTGACAGACCTTACCTTCGACCACGTGCATGTGTTTCGCGCGCTCTCACTTGAACGCGAATATACAGTAGTTGTAAATGATGCGTAGAGACATGCAATTCCCGCGTTATTATCAGACAGCAGATTGGACTCCCAAGTTACTATATGCTCATCTGACAGCTGTTGTTGGCCGGCAGTTAGGATGTTTTCGATCAATCATTTGCGAGGTCGACTGTAAAATTCCCACTAGCTTGTAATGCGAGCATGCAAATTTATGAAGGCCCTGGGTTAATAACCTCACGGATTGTGTTCGGGTAGTTCTAGCATGTCGAGACAGAAAAAATTCGCGGGTAGGGCCTACACTGACCCGTAGGCTAGCCTTTAAGAATATATGTGTATTCGAGCAGACAACTTCTGTTCATTAGCTGCTCGCTGACACAGTGAAATGGGCCTGAATTTAGTTATATTGTCATTATTTGCTCATCGACTTCAATGATGTGTCAACAAGTCAATGACCAATTGTAAAAGTAGCACGAAATAACAGTTGCTGTAAATCTAGCTTGTGCCTGAAAGAAAACGCGAAAATGTAAGGTCTCTAGATTTTTATATCTGTCTCTTGTCTTCAAGTTTCGTTCTCTTCATTGCTTCTCTCTGTGAAGTGAAATAGATTCTCGAGTTTCGTCGTCGCAATTTACCAAACTCTTTTGAGTCTCTTGTTCTGAATCAGTATCAACAAAGCACAAACGTACGAGTACTTTCACAAACAGAATCATTTTATGATATGCGTATTACGCCCTCTTAAAACGATAGTAGCTGTGTTAAGAAAAACTTTATGTGTGTCATTTTTTAAAATGATAAAGCGATTTCAATGCGCCAAGAAAACGCAATGCATTATCCTCAAAACTTGAGGAGAAAAAATTTTGCACGTCAAATTTCTTAAAAGAACGTGTTTTTTAAACATCGTCTATTTATCTATTTTCATATCAAAGGTTACCAATCATGAAAAACATAATTATGATGTACTAGATCAGTTATATTGTACGTAACGCAAGGTCAGATAAATTGATCATATTGTCAAATGTTTCAATTAATCTGCAGAAATAATTCCATCACGGACAGATAAAAAACAGTAAAGCTGAGAACACAGGAAGATAAGACACCTAAGTCTTATTATGGGGATTTTTTTTACCCATTTTAGAAAATACAAAACAAAGCAATATGGACGGTAGTGGTACGCGCGCAAGGATAATACGGTATATATGCGCGGGGCATTAACCTGACAGGCAATTTTTTAATGGATTTTTTTTGCGTTTGAAGTATCAGATGTGATCTTATAATAATTTTAATTCTGAAAACTTAGAGACCTTACGTCTATGTTTATTTCACCAAACATGTTTGTATTTTCCCAGATCGAGCAGTCTGGAAAAGCATTTCTAAGTCATTACCAGACTAATACAAAATATTTCTCTATTATTCTCGATGCGGAATTTAATGTTGGGCACAAATGTTGGTGAAACTTTTAAGTTGGTGGTAAATTGCATTTATTTATTTTACAAGACTTTTTGCAATGTCAGCTATAGTTCCGAAACTGCAGATGAGTATTAATAGTCACGTAAGTTGGTTGATGATGATACCCTATGCAAGACTACATCCGTTTACGGTCCGATACACATGCAGCATTTTTAAAAAGAAACTATGTTTTACTAAGCATTTATTAATAAACACAATTATTAAAACAAATTTGATAGTTTCGTGTAAAATAGAAGACGTACGACAAAATACAACACCGTTCATGCGCCAGAGTCGTAATTCTCTGAAGGTATGTAATTTTTTTATCAATTACCTGAATATTATTGCCAAAATAGTATTATAAGTATTTTCCTTCTTAATAATCACTCTGAAACATCTACTGGTACTGTAAAAATCCTTTCCCATATTTATAATCCTGTAGCAATATTTTCCTCTTCTCAGTGACAGATAATGGTCTCCGTCAGAAAGCGACATCGCGAAATGTGTCCGAGATCTATCTGATGTCTTTTAACATTACAAATTCCTATAGTTTGTTCGCGATATAGCAAGAACTTGTATAGACCATAGTCAATGGCACCGGAGTGGCAGGGGCAGCGAGGGCAGTCCTCCTCCCCCCCCCGGCCCAAATGGTGTGGAGTGGCCAAGTATGTGTTTTGCCCCCCTCCAACACATTTTTAGGGTATACGTAATAAATGTATGACTTTACTAAAAAAATTTTTTCATGTGATTATGGCAGCTTTTTACACAATATTCCTGTTCGGAAACATCTAAATTACACCATTGTGTACCATAAAATTAAAAATTTTCCTGGGGAGGGGTTCCCCGGACCCCTCGCTTTTTTGGGGGTACGATAATATTCGCTATATGCAAGAGTCTTTGCCTCCCTCCCCTAACAAAATTTCACTCCGGCGCGACTGATCATACTGCCTAGAAAAATATTTTAAAAATATTATTATCTGACTTTACACATTATCTTTTAAATACGTTACAATCAGCAGACTTTGGGTGTTTAATTAGGTTACTCTGTTTATGGTAGAATGTAACCGGAAACTATGAATTATCCGAAAGGGAAAAAAGTAACCAGAGTTTATAAAGTGTTGCCCTGAACCTGAACCACCTTATAGCTTTGCTCTCGCCAACACTCTGTAGTAGGATGCGCCCGCAAGGCGGGCAAGAAAATATACTTGTCCGTTAAGGTTCCTATCTACCTGGCTTGAAACGCATTACAGCGAGTTACAAGTAATCATATTTGGAAAAAATATCTCAACGCGCACTACGTTTGTACATCCATGAAAGCAAAACACATTTCAAACAATATTTGTATCATTTTAAAAAATTAGGATCGCTTATTGGAAACACGATTTTCAAGACCCTCAAAATGGCTAAACACAACTTCTTTAAACTTCCGTATCTAGGAAAATTCCAACCGAATTCAAAAACACAATAATAGAAATAAGTGCCGGAATATGAACCATATGTATCGCAAATAAAATAATATGGTCACCCCTAAATCACATAGGAAAATGAATAATAGTAAAGCTCTGTGCGCCAGTTGCTGGGTTAGCATGTAGAGGTGATAATGCATTACATAGGCCGACCGACGTCACTCTTAACGCTCCATCGGTTTTGTGCCTCGCATACACCAACACAGCTAACCTAGGTAAGAACCTTAAGACCATGCTGCCATTATTCTATTCTCTTCCCGATAATTTTATTTCAAACCTAAACGAGAGCAGCTGTCAAGAATATGATCAGCAATTTTGTTTAAAATTGTTTCCACATGTTGGCTAGTTTTTTTTTCACGGCAGTAAACATTACGGTGTCAGCTAATTACGTAACGAAATTTCAGGTCATTGATTTATTAGTTGAAACCGCATAATTCCTTGTCTGAGTGAGATAGTGAGTGAGATATTTTGGTCAGCGCTTAACATCGAGGTCTTCAGCGCTGCTGAGGGGTGACATGAGGTGAGTATGGAGCAGCGCCGGAATGAAAGGGCGGGGGAAACGGGAGATCCCCGAGAAAACCCGCCGACCAACGGTATCGTCCGGCACGATTCCCACATGCGAAATTCCGGGGACCGACCCCGCCGGGAATCGAACCCGGATCGCCCTGGTGGGAGGCGAATGTTCTGACAATTTGGCCACCGCGGCCCCTTCTTGTCTTGAGCTTAGACATCACGGCAAAGGGCATTTTAAACAAAACTGCCGAACTGATTTGTGATAGTCACTCTCATTTATGATTTAAAAAAAAAAAAAACTATCGGAAAAAACAGTGGAAAGAAGGGGGCATTACCTAAACACACACGTTTCGCAAAAAACGGCGACAGCAAAACCGAAAATAGCGAGAGAGGGAGGAAGGGGGCGCGATCGGAATGGGTTCTCGCGGGAAACCGCCGTCTTATGAGACTCCGTATCGGCAAGAGTGTGAGGGATGGTTTAGAAATGGTCGGCGGAGGGGTAAGAGGAGAGGGAAATAGGGGTTGTTTTCAACGTGACGCTAAACACCGGCAACTTTACTGCCAGGTTATAATTTATCAGCGGGGTTCCATATTGCATCCGTGCAGCACACACACATTCAACGGGCATGTACATACATACACACACTTCGGCGAATTCCACCCTCGTCTCACCCCTCTTCAACCCTGTCAAAGCTCCCCTCGTCGCACGAAACCCACGCCAGCAGAGGGGTTGTAAAGATTGAAAGGATAATCAGGGCGGGTGTTTTCGTTTAACCGAGGGTAGGGGGGAGGGTTTTACGACAGTCGCAAATCGTAAAAGACGACGGGGGAATTCCGACTCCTTGGCAATATGAAAAGACTTCCCCTCGTTTTCCCCGCCCCACGTCGCCGTTAACGCAGGCGAACGCGTCTGCGAATTAGGTTTGTACTCGTTGATGCGACACGTTCGAACGTCTCTCGTATCCGTTTTGTTTTCCACTGCCTACAACGCACGGCAGAAAAAAAAAATCCCAATGGCATTCGTCGGAATCGCAAGAATGAAATCTTTCATTTTTCAATTAATTAGATTTGTTTGGCACAAGATCATTCGTGCGAAACCAGAAATCTATTGACGGCCGTCGCACAGCACCAGCATTTTCTCTGCAGTTCCCAGCGTACTTCTTTGCAATCGCAGAGAGATCACGTAACAGCAAGTTGGCTAGATAACCGCCCGGGTTGTATATAACAATATAACCTACACGAGGCAGTTTTATTTGTTTTATTCCCTGCTAGCCTGAAGGTATCCGAAGTGAAATATCATTAGTTAGATCGGAAGAATAAAAGAGGGAGTATAACTATCGTGTGCAGCAAATCCCGTGCATTGCGGTTTCCGTAGTTACGAACTACAGGTTTTTATGGGGAAAATTAATTAGAGCACAAAAAAAAATGTAACTGCATGTAACCAAAACACCATCGAAGCGAAACTGAATGGATAGTGTTTCAATTACAGAATTAAAAAAGCACGAAACGAATGTTATATTTAGTATAAACAAAATACAGTGCAAAAACGTGCAACGGACGTCGAACTTGATGAAATATTCGACATATGACTTTCACTTTTTTTAGATTCTCACCAAACATCATTACTTTAGTTCATCACTAATATTGCCACGTTACTGAGTAAGCTACTCTACTATTATTCGTGCGCTGTAAACAAACTTCCTTAATGTTATATGGAATTTACACTTTATAGGTCATTCGGGATAAAGTAAACACAAAACATTTATAATTTGAAAAATATTACTAGCCGTTACACAATTTAATCTACGATAACTATAGTCGCCTTACAACCTGAATGGTAGCCAACGGAAATTCGAAACATAGTTTCGTGTATTTTCCTAGTTAAATAAAACAATACAGAAGCAAAATCGATCGAAGTCGATATATTTGTATTTTATATAATTAATTAACTTTTTTTTACTAAACTGTATAGATTCATACTGACTGCACAATTTATCTTACACGCGCAACATCAAGTGACGGGTCCAGAGAGGTTAGACGTCTTGTCGTCAGCTGTTACGCCCGTAAATATACGAATTGACTGACAACAGAACTTTAGCAGGGTTTTCTGAGAGTTCACTTCATCCCAAACCACCTAGTACCTTACTTCAGACAGTTAATAGAGCAAAGGTTCAATATTGTTACTATACACATCTGGTAACATCTTATAGCAAGTCCTCGATTTACGTCATAACGCTTTACGGCATTTCGGACCAACGTCACTAATGTTCGAGAACCCATTTTTCAATTTAAAAAGTCGATAATTCGGAATAAAGTCGTTAATACGTTGCTGCGGGATCTCGTTAATCCAATCTGGAGCGCCAGAGCTGACATTCTTACGTTCCAAAATGTTTTTGCTGTAGGCTGTAAGCGGGTCTAGTCTGACTCAATTTAAGGGCTTGTTCCTTAGTTTTTTTTAGACTAGTGCCAATAACTCAAATATTCTTTAACCAATTTAACCAATAGCATTGAAAAAATTTCAGGCAATGTGAAGGTACACGATGCACAACACTACCGTGGATGCGTTTTAAAAAATAATATACCACACGTCAGCAAAAAAAATATTTTCCGCTTAATTTTGGCTTATTTCACGACAAAAAGTATTTTGAGTAGCGAAATCTTAAAAAAAAAAAAAATTCTACAAATAATTCAGCTAAAATTATGACATACTGAGCAAAATTTCGATAGGAGTATTAGGTAGCAATAAAAATATTTTCGGTATCACTGCAAAACTAAGGCACAATCCCTTAAGTAGTGACAGTTTGCGTCGCTGTTTTCAGAAACCTAACAACGACGTAAATCGAGGATTTACTACATTTAACGGCTTTCTAAAATATAGGAACACCATAGGCGCTTCGGGACAAAGTGAGAACTCAAGAAAGCCCTGCTAAAGTTCTATTTTCAGCCATTTCGTATCTTTCCGCGTGCAACGGCTAACGACAGGACAATGTCGAACCTCTCTGGACCCGTCACTTGATGATTGCCCGTCTAAGATAAATTGTACAGTCTGTATAAATCCATACAGTTTGTTAAATTAAGTTTTAATTAATTATGTAAAATACATAAATGTCGAATTTGATTGTTTTTATTTCAATATTGTTGTATTTAAATAAGAAAGTATACGGAACTATATTGCGTAATTTCGCTGCCAACCATACAATCAGTAAATCAACTAGAGTTGATGTTGAATTATATGCAGTAACGGCTAGTGATATTCTTCGAAGGTTAAATTTGTAGTACTCGCTTTATCCCGAATACCTATACACTGGTGTTAGGGAAAAATGTTATAGGCGGTTCGGGATAAAGTGAGCACTTGAAACCCTAGTTAATTGTTTTCTTTTCAGATTATTTTTAGTTTCCTGTCACATCTTATTCTAAACAAAGAAACCTAGCCTACTACAAACAATCAAAGTGTCTGGAATTACATCTATCTCAAAAACGAACATCTGACGTCACAATGAACAATATTTTTTAATTATTTTATTATTCTAGACAGGACGGTCTTCAGAAGTGCTGAGTTCACCGTGAACGGCCTATACCATATCTACTTTCTAAACATCTGTGGTAGAAAATTACAAATAATTTCTCGCAGTGTCAGTTTTTGTAAATGCCTGATTCAAGGTTATTTTCACTGCAGTTTAGAAATATCAATGTTAAAAGTTTGTCATCAGTTAGGGACGTAAACTGACCAACCAAGGAATTTTCCTGAATTTTTAGTTACATTAAGTTGATATTAGTTACATTTCAATTAAAAATTAAGTTAAATGACTTCTGTCCTTTCCAAGCGTATTTAAATTTAATTTTAGTAACGGTTTCGTAATTTTCTGGTACTTTAGCGATGGCAGCGAAACTAGCGGCAGAAATGTTCCCTGTGACAAACTCTGCTATAAGTCAACACATATTCTTTCAAACTTGTAGTAGAAAAAGGGCTCTGCCACATTTATGCAGACGTGTTTGACCGTGTAGGCCATCCCGATCCGTCCATGCAGGTCGTGAGAGCCTTTCAGTTCAGAGCACAACTATACCAAGTCCATTAATTCTAGTAATGAGAAAGATATGCTTTAAGTGTTTTGGGCATAAAAAATTCCAGTGGATCAAAACTGATAATGTATAATGTCACAATTAAATACGAGGTATAGAGTAAAATACTGATAATACTTACATCCAACATGCATTGCACACATAACGAGAAAATTTACTGAAAATGGACTTGGTCTCCTTGTGCACTGAACCATCCGTTGCTGGATGTAGTTGGTGTAACTTGTAATAGAGGACAGTAAAGTAGGCCACCATTTATTCGTCTATGTTAATAACACTGAGTTTTCGCGCTTTTTCTTTAAATTAAATGTAAACAAAGATTTTTATCGGTCAACTGAATTCAAGACATCAGATGCTAATGGATGCTGTTGAGTCCGTCAGCCGAAGTTCGGTGTTGGCGAACTTTCAGGGCGGACAGGTCTGCATCAACTTTCTGCACAATAAACCTCTGGCGTGAAAGGTCACGTGAACAATTCACCCAATCAGAAGCCAGATCGGGGTCTGCACCATCAACAAGGCCTTCACAGTCAGGCAGGTATGCATAATTGTGGCAGACCCTTAAGAGGGCGTGGTACATAATTCAACGCTAAAAGCATTAATCTATAACTGTAAGTTTCTTGAAGCTAATTTGCGAAAATTAAACAATAGCAATCCTAGACAACAGTTTTAGCCAACGTTTTAAACAAAATCGTTTCCAGTATTACGAACTACTGAGGAACAATCTCTGACGCCGGAACCTCGTGCACTTAACTGCGGCGCAAGAGGTCATGCGTAAGAAATTATTAATTCTGCATAAATATTCACTTATAAAGTTGGCAAATACCAATATCTAGGAATGCCATTGAGTATTTTATCCATAATGGCTTCGAAAAAAGTGTAGAAATCAATTAATGTTTTCAGCGTTTATTTATGTACCTCGCACGCTTAAAGCTTAGCCTGACGTGAGTGAAGGAACTGACCTGCTGCTTGGTGATGTAGATGGGCTTGTTGAGTATGACCCACGTGACAGTCTCGTGGCATGCGGGCATAGTGGTGGACCCGTCATACGTCATGTAGTTGTCTGTGTCCGGCAGCAGACCGCGTATCGACAACCTCTTCACCTCCACCTCCTGGCCTGCGGACACAACAACACATTCGCTCAAGAAACCCGCACGAAAAGCTCTTACTTAGGGCATAGTACATCATTCAGATATAAAAGCATAAGTTTAAGTATTAAAAGGTTATTTTAAGGACTCGCTCTTTAGTTTTGCAGTTTTTTCAAAAAAATTTTTTTTAACGTAAATTAATACACATATCAAAAATTCATCCTTACAGCTTTAACACTTTTATATCATCGTTTGCATCTGAAATTTTCTGTTGCTATACACTGAACGGACTTTTAAATATTTGCCCCTGGAATATCACATATTTTGTGGTCAAAATAAGCTAAAATGAAGAAAAATATATATTTTTTTTTGCCAGCAAATGGTACATTATTTTAAAAATCGCTCTGGAAAAACTGTGTATCGTATGGCTGTACACAGTCTCGGTTTCTTTCAAAGCATATGGTTAGAAAATAGTCGACTTATTTACATTTGTTTGAAATAAATGAAAGACCATGGCCTTAAGGCACCCGCTTATGGGATGTGTGTTTGCGTGAGTGAGGCACGGCGCCAAAGGCGATGTTGACCGGCTCATCTGGTGCGGTATCGCCTCTACTGTAAGACACTAAAACGGCGTGCAGTGGTGTCATAGTTCACTCTCCTGACTGACACTTTCAATGGTGACCCCATCTTTTCATGGGTGGAAAGTTTTAATCAAAGTCCATTGCATGCTCCTAAAGTAGTTTCACACGAGTTTTGTCGCAGTAGTTTTTCAGATACAACAGGCTGAGAAAGCTGTTTTTAGCCACTTTGAGGGGTTCCGAAATAATTCTTCTAATCAGCATGATGCTTTGAAACTACCCTTCTGTCATCATTTGAAGTGTATATTCTTTTCGTATATTGACACAATGAGCATATGTGGAATACGTTCGTAAAAAAACGTATTTACGAACACGCTACATCGCACATTAAACGAGTGGAAGGCAAGGCCCTTAAAGCCAATATGTAAAAGAAAAAAGAAGAAGAAATACAACTCTAGACATTAGCTTTTATCAACTTTCCGAGTAAAAAAATTCTTGTGTAACATATTTTTAAGGGGGGAGTGTTAGATAATTTCATTGTATTTTTATTTTCGAGCCATAACATTTACTCAAGTTGTACTATCAAATTTTCTCTTTAACAAGACATAGAATAAATTCTTAATAAACTGCTTGACATAAATAATAATGGAATAATTCATTAATTTGTCTTGCATAGTCACTGCAAGGGAATTATTGGAAAACTTTCAAGAATTATTACAAGTTCAATGTAAGATGAACATATAACACTATTATCATCTCCAAAATTCATTACAAATATCTTCTATGCCTCAACATTGCCACATTTACCAAAAAATATTTTAAAACGGAAGTTATTAAACAAAATCGGTAAGTAAAGTTTGGCATTTTGCTCTTCCCATTAGGAATCATCTTCGACGCCGAAATATCTTACATTTAATTGAATCACTGATTGGGAAAAGGAAGAGATTCCATATTTTTCCAAAGTACTGATATAAATTTAATGAAACCTAAATATTGAAATACCAATATTTTTTTTTACAATGGTGCCAGTTTCCTTATTTTGTTACCTACAAACACCCAATGAACCACATTCTCACAGGCAAAGTATGAAACACAAATGTGTGTTTTTCTCTGTTAAGCATATCACGGAATCTCTTCCTTTTTCCACTCAGCGATTCAATTGCGGTACATGAGATCACACTTCACAAATTCATCATTGTGGGTAAATGTTTGTTCATAAAGTTGGCAAATATCATAATCTAGGGTTGTTGTTTTGTAGTTTTCCCATACTGACTTTCAAAAACGTGTAGTTTTCTGTTCGTATTTCCAGCGTTTATTTATCAACCACTCTTAAGGGCGTTACCTTACTACAGCGCTACAGGTTCGGAAGCGACGCAGCCATTAGGGCGACTTTAAAGCACGCATGAAATGACGCATCGCCACAGCGACCATCAAGCTCTGAACTTACGTGCAAGATTTCCGCCGATCCATTATTGCTATGTACGACATTTAAGTGATCACCATACAATATTATTGGTGGAAAGTATGAAGCAAATTTCAGTGCACGTTTCTACATGAGTTTCACATACATCCGGTTAGTACATTCGGAAGTACGGCAGCTTGTCAAGTCCGTTAATAGCTATGCTGGCGGGCTTTGAAACAGTGTTTTTACCGGGCATGGCGTCTTAAGAATGATATTTTGTCCTTGTCCAAACTGTGTTTTCTTTTCGTAAATTGGCACAATGTGCGCATGTGGAATAGATTCGCAAAGAAAATGTATTTCCCTGTACCACAGTCGTAGAGGAATAGGTCTGGACACTCGCCTGTCTACCAATGTATTTTGTTTGACCCTCTTGTTGTTTGGCTGTAGTTCGTCAAGTTACCGAGAACGTTATACTTATGGCGCTGTAATCCGGGCGGTCGGAATCAAACTCTGACCACTTTTTTCCATTATTAACATTATAAAGTAAATAAAGATTTCTGGAGCCGTTATTTAAAATTGTGAGCGAAGGAAGTGTTTCATACACTAATAAAAAATACGTTTTGATAAATTGTTTAAAATAGTGGAAGAGACGTGGGCGGAGTTTGAGCCGACCGCCGTAACTGCAGCGCCAAAAACCTATAGCATTGTCGTGTACTTAGTGAACTGCAGCCAAACAACAAGGGGGTCAAGTTTCCAGGCGAGTGTCCAGACCTGTTCTTCTACGACCGTGCCCTGTACATCACAACGCGTTTGAATCGCATGGTAAGCGGCGCACTTAATGTGGCAAAAATTCATAATTTTATAATTGAAAAGCATAATGTTCGTTATATGGGCGTTGACTACATTTTCCACTTTTAAAATTCTTTTATCTCTCATAGTTTTCTCTTAGCGACGCGTAAAAGTAAAAATTGGCAAGTTAAGGGAACATAGTAATAACAAAAATTAAATCACTTGAATTAGATAATTTACACTAAAATGAGATACTATGTGCCATATGTTAAAATATATAAAAAAAACATAGAATGAAATTCATTTGTACATTTAAAAAATACTTGAAAATGATGGCAATTTTCTTAATTTATGGCAATTTTTAAAATATACAAAAATACTTTGTTTGCGCGTTTTTAAATACTTTAGCATATTTCCCATAATTAGAGACGATGGTTTATCGCGGGAAAACTTGACTGTTTGTTGGGTTTCAATGTACGTTCAGCTTACCAGAAGATTACTGGCTTTTGCTTGTACACAGAAATGTTGCTCTGTTTGACTGAGCCAATAAGAATCCCGCTATTGTAATATTTTATGCCTGTTATTGGTCTTCAGACAGCTACGTTGTGTCAGTGTTTTCAAGGCTATGTTGGCAAAAAACATTTTCGCGATATACCATCATCTCTACCCATAATATATTATTTCACTGTAAATTATTTAATTCGAGTAAGTCAGCTGGATTTTCTTATTCCTATGCTCCCGTAAATTGTAAATTCTGATTTTTACACGCCGCTATGGGAAAACTATAAGAACTAAAAACTTTACACAGTAGGAAACATGTAGTCACAAGTAACGTGTATGGGACGAACACTACGTCGTGCAAATAAAGAATTATGAATAATTGTCACGTGGATATCCTTAAGGCTCGGTTTCATTCGCCATATTGAATTTTATTACTTTTTTTTTTTTTTGGAATTCTAAGAAGAAAAATTGCGATTATACCTCAAATTCTATTTACATTTCGCTACAGTATATACCTTGCTATTTAGCTGTTAACATATAATTACACCGCATTCTGTGTGGCAAAATTTTTTATATTGACAATTTGCCCGACCGATTACAGCCTAACTATACATTAGTATCTATACAGTTGTGCTTGTATTGTAGCTCAAGGTAAATAGAATTTGCGGTATAGTCGCCGATTGAATATTTTTCTTCTGAGAATTCCAAAAAAGCGAAAAATAATAAAATTCAATATGGCGACTGAAACCGAGCCTTAATGACCTGGCCTACCTGAGAGCCATGGCGTAGACCAAAATAGGGATTTCCATGTTAAAGTATAACCGACGGTCCTCAGTCGTAATTATATATTTATCAGGGAAAATTACTTTCTTTAACAAGAAGAGGAGAATATTGCTAAATAAATTAGTCAATGTTTTCGGCTGTTTTTGTTCATCTTGTTGCGGCCCATTTCCATGCGCAGCTATCCCTGAAACTTCATCCTCTTCCATTTTTTTTTCACCATATTATAATTGGTGAAGCAATAAGTGTTTCCTTTTCTCAATGCAGAGGACGGTTTCGTCCGAAACTGGAATCGTTAAAGGTGACTATCCCCACGGAATATAATTTAACATGCAAATCCCTATATATTCCCTCGACAGGACACTGGTGTAGGCAGCACCCTTAAGTAAAAAAATAATTTAAAATTTAATGGGACATGAACTGTAGTTGGCAGACTTGGGTGTTTAACAGCACACTCACCTCCATGTTTGATTTTATCCAGCTGATCAGTCAATATTCTGAGCTCTGGATTCGAAAGATCTCCGAGCTGTAACAAGATTGAAAACAAACATTACATGCTAGCACATCTGCAAAAATAAACAAACGTTTATAGATAAAGAGAAATAAATTCTACTGTTTGCACCAGTAATGTAAAATTTACGAATCTTTAATAAAATATGTTTGTACTTAATAAAAAATGCTGAATTTTGAAATGAAAATTTTAAATTTTCAACACCTATTTAAAAATACAAAACAATATATATTTTTTTTTGTTTTTATATGTGTCGAAACACAACCTACAACATTGTTATGCACTGTAAATTTTTTCTGTTTGGTATGTCGGTCGGTTTTAGTGGCGTGCATAAAACCGTAAAGTGAAAATTTTGACTTATAGGACTCATTACACAAAAACTATAAGAGATATTAACATTTCCTAAGAGGAAGATTTAGTCACAATTTATGTCTAAAATAACAAAAATTTGGTACAAATATAAAAATAAGAAATGATGTTGAAAACTGAGGCGAACCGCACACTTAAGGCAGGAGTCTTCAACCTGCAAGACAACGTGCGCCACATCCACAATCTGAATGACGTCCTCAGGCCACTTACCACTACCGCAGTATGACGAAGTTTTAAATACTGCTTACGTTCACATACATGTTTAATTTGTAAAATAAAAAAGCCGTAGGGCCACCTAAAAGACTTCCGAGGGCCATTTGTTGCCCGCGGGCAATGTACTTGAAATCCCCGTTATAAGCATGGGCTCACAAGTTACACTCAATCAATCAAGTAATCAATCAGTTTTATTGTCATTTAGCACAATATAATGCAATAGACAAAGTCAATTTATACAATAATACATATAAATAACAATAACATTTAGAATTACAATCATATAAAACACATCCTCTATTAATTTCACAAGTACAGTTTAAAATATTAAATCATTAAAATTAACAGTATTCAATTCATCAGTGCTATAAAAGGCTTTCGATTTCAACCACTTTTCTAAAATCATTTTAAATCTGCTAAAAGTTACCTTTCCAGCATTAATTGGTAATTTATTAAAAAAGTATACTCTCATATTTTCGAAACTCCTTTGTGCTTTATTTAGTCAATCGAATATATGAGCTGTCTAACAGAAGCATATTTCTAGTTTCATTGTACTGTGCTCCTTGTGGTAAAATTTTTAAAATTTATTTTAGCATATAATAAACACTGTAATATATAAATACAAGGTACTGCAAGAACTTCTAACTTAACAAAATGTTCTTTACAAGATTGATTATCCAGTAAACCGATTAAAATTCTTATGGCCTTCTTCTGCCATGTAAACATAATTTTAGCTCCCGTAGAATCTTCTGACATCGCATATTTTAAAATGTCTGATAGCGAGCAAATAAAATAAATTAATGAAATATGCCGCTGCAAAGGCGGCACTTTGAACCTGGGTACAATTTCCCACATAAGTTCAGAAATGACGTATCAATTATCTTTTCTAGCAAATCACTGATAAGTGTTACTAAAAGCAGCGTTGGTTATGATTGCAGTTCAGTTACAAATGTACATGTACGTGATCGTAAACTTAGAATACATTGCAAATGCTGCAGGTGGCGACACCGGAGATTATCACAATATTTGTGCACCATCTCGTTTCCCTGTGCTGTATGTTAGTACATACACTAGGATTTTTTTTGGCTTTTAATCGCGCTTATTTTCTTTTACAAAAGAGTTAACTGGATATGTAGTATTTTGGCTAATTTACTTGTTCCCCAGCATTTGTGTTTGTTTTATCGTGTTTTTTGAATACATTTATTTCGACTTCGTCTTTATGTCAGAATGTTCACTGCTGTAGTATACAGAATATTATGGTTATCGAACAAATTTTTGTCGAAACTTTAAAGGAGACTAATTATTGAGCGTGATTTGAAGTTTGGTAGCAAAAACATTTTTTTTCTGAATATACATTTTTTTATTTAGAAAGTAAAAGTAACGTAAAATGTTTACGTTTACTAGTTTGATTATATGGAACATAATTTGTATTCTCAATTTAACACAGTTCATACTGTCAAGCACTGGCATGTCACATCATGAGGACTAGACTCTTTGATAGAATACATCAAGGCACGACCTAACTACTTCCGAGTTCTAAATTGCTCATCACGGAATGAACATCGTCTGTAACATAACGTAATTTTATTAGTTAATAAAAGAGAATTTTTTTTGCTCTCAATTTATCGCCATAAAAATCGATCCCAAGAGACAAAATGTTCGGCGGACACTAGGCATAAAGTAATAAATTAAAGCCCAGCGGTTTATTCGGAATGTTTGTTAATTCATACAATTTGAACTGATGCTATTCAAAAATTTCAAGTGTTCTATATTTTGAAAAGAGATTAATAAAAGAACAAAGGTTCGTCCAGTAGGTCAGTGGCACGTTGAATCCACATTTTATGGAGATAAATAAAAAAATGTAAAATATCAGTATTCATACATGAAAAAAAAAAAGGGTTTTTCACAGAGAGTTAGCGGTGGGTGTATTTTTATTCGGCGCCCACGTAATCTCGCGGTGTATTTTTTTTTTACGTCCTGCGTGATACGTGACACGGTCGAGAATGTACGGAGGGGGGGGGGGGGTCGGTGGCATGCGTGTAAATGTGGGGGGGGAGGGCGAGAGCGCCTAATAATTTAAATGCCTCGGGGTTAAAAAAATTGTACCAACAACAAAAAAAAAATCATCTCTCCTCTCTGCCCAGCCATTTCCTCAGATTTGGACAAATAGTTGTGAAGCCCGGGGCCGGAAGTGTCAGTTCAACTTGGTGACATTTCCTGGCGGCCGTTGCTATAGTTTTTTTACCTTTGAAGATGATTTGGAGCGGGTGGGAGATGATTGTTAGTGAGAGGAGGGGAAATGATAGCGACGGGTTAAAAGAGTGGTGGGCGGAAGGGGTGGGATTTAGTACGGGTTGCTGACCACAAAAGAAGGGAGGGGCAAGGGGTAACTGCCACCCCTACCCCCCCCCCTCACCCGCGAACCTTCCAGTGCGTAAGCAAACTGTTTGTGGACCTCCACCCCAGTGTTTGCGTTGCATACATTAATCGGTATTCCGGTGCTATTTCTACCTCAGCCTTCCGACGCTTTCTGCCCAACGCAAGCTCACACAGGCCTGTGTATCTCTCGTTCTCTGTCTGGCGTTGTATTTATGCAGTCCCAGACCGTGCGTCCATGTTCTCTCTGTCTCTCTCGCTCTCTCTCTGGCAGTCGACGTTGTTTACACTACCTTTTAGGGGCAGCATCCCGCGCGGAGAATCGAACTCGAGTGCCCTACCGATGGACCGTTTATAAACCAGTGACGGAAATTGAGTTACTGTATTTAAATCAACCCATTTGGTTCGTCACACTTATCGAGCCATTATATTTTCTCTAAAGAGTTAAAAACACAGTATAAC
>PNEQ01126165.1:10074-78254 GCA_003012365.1 Medauroidea extradentata
CCCCCCCCCCCCCCCCCGCACCCTCGACCACTGTGTTAAAATATCGATAAACGAGAGCGGAAATTACATTCTTCAGAGCGCTCAGCTGAAATGTTGACCGTCTAGGTTGGTCTCGGCAATTAATTACGTGCAGCTTTCTTTTTTGAACGAAAGTAAAAAAATATTTCCATTATGAAATACTCCAAGTAATGAGGCCGTGTACAAAAACACTTCGTAAACAGCAAGCCGTGTTCGGAAGCCTCTAACAAAAAGAATGAGAAAGCACAGAGCGCGAACGATACGATATTCATGCTGAAACAAAGTTTTCTTGTTTTTCTCTTAGCAGCGTAATACTTACTCCGTCTAACTCAACCCCGTTTTTTGTGGACAGCAAATAGACAAAGCTTATTGGCATGGGGATTGCTTAACGGCAACAACACTACAGTTTACATGCAGATACCCACATACCATGAGACACTATTACGATCTACACAAAAACTGATGTCCAAAAAATAATTCCGGGCATCACAACGTACTCTTATAAAAAATATCTCGGGGATATAAAACATTAGCGCCAGCCAAGACTCACATGTGTCTGTACATTGTTTGAAAAGCAGCCTAGACTCAATTGTGCAAGTACATTGTTTAAAATGTAATCCTTGAAATTGCCAAAGGGCCTTCAGAAAACCTTCTAAGGTTACGCATTACATTACATTCAATACCAGACTTTGAGTTTTTAAAAATAAATACATACTGTTGGTAGACTTTCAAAATGAATCTTTCCAGAAAAATGTTTAAACCAGAAACTTCAGTAAATGACGAATAAGCTTTTGTTTTCATTGCCTCACTCATTGATTATATATATATATATCTTAAGACTTGCATTCTGCATAGAAAGTTCTGGATGTGTGCGTGAAAGCCTCATAAATGCATTGGTAGCTACCTATTTTCAAGTCACGACACGTAATTTCAAGCAAGAAACCAAAGTGGCCGCTTTAACAGGCAAAACGTGAAATTTGAAAATGTATGTTTTTCATGACCCAATGACCTTGAGGGGCCTCCCGACCTGCGCTTAAAATGCGTTGCAGCGAGTTATGGCTATTTTTTTTTACGAAACTATTCAACGCGCATTACATATGTTTGTTTACGAAAAGAACACGCACTTCAAATTATGTCGCTATAGTTTTAAAAATTCGGCGCGTATTTCCGAGCCCCTCAAAATGGCCTACAACGTATTTTCCAGACTGCCGTATCTGGAAAAATAAGAACCGGATTCGAAAAACAATTATAGAAACAAGCTTTAGACTTAAGAGCTGCGCTGCCTACAAATAAAATAATGTGGTCACCGCTTAAAGTATCATAGGAAAAAGGATAATAGTAAACAACTGCACGCCAGCTGAGTGGCTTGCGCGGAGAGGCGATAATGCATTACATACGTCTGTCAACGGCACCCTTACCGCTCCTGCTTCACACACACACAAACACAACATACTAGTGAGGCCCCTAAGACTCTTGTTTCAATCATTATCTTCGATTATTTCCTTTTTCGAGTTTATGTAATTCTGAGAACGTAAAATTTGCGATTATGCAAGAAATATAATATCCCTCGCTTTACATTTCAAGCATAACAGTTCAAAGCAATGAACATTAGTTTCTATTGCTTTCACAGACTTTTTTTTTTTTTTTTTGTTCTTAGATGAGAACATATATCGAAAAACTGTTGCACTATTTTGTTAAAAATTGATTTTACTGTGTAGTCTAATTTTTTTCTAGGAAAAAAAACTATAGAATTTACTAATAATTTCATAAATGAGCATTTCATTGTTTGCATAATTAGCTTCATACAATGAGTATTTTGTCCTGGAAAAAAAATTTAGTTATGCACTGTTTTCTATCAAAACTGTGCAACTGTTTTTCGATATCTGCTATTGTTTAGAATTTTTAAAAAATAACTATCGTAAGAGCAGTATAATGATGGATCATGGCCTTAAGAGTTAGTCGACCGTAGCTTTTTTTTTTTTTTTTTTTTTTACGTTTGATGCACAGAAAGGGAGAAGGCGATAAGTCGAATATAACCCGTGCGTCAAACACATCATCGCCTCTAGGCGCGGAGAACTAAACTAGCTGCAGTGTTTACGTAGTAACTGTTTTTCAACGGGACTTCAAGCGATGACCCTGTAATTTTATTTGTGGAAAGTATGTGGTAAAGTCCAATGCCGGTTTCTATGATTTTGTTTTACGATTACGGTTGATATTTTCTCAGCTACAGCAACGTAAAAAAAAGTCATTTTCAGCACTTTTGAGGAGCTTGATAATCATGTTTTTAACTACCGGACTGCATTTTTAAAATCATAGGGACTTAATTTGAAGCGTGTTTTCTTTTCGTAGATAAACGCATTAGAAACATTTGTAGTAACTGTACATGAAATACGACTATACGTACCACGCTACAGTACGTCTCTTGCGCCAGGTCCGCTAACTCTTGACGTATATTTTGGCTGCAATCAAGCACGTTTTTTATGTTCTTAATTTGTACGATTGATTGTGACCTGAATACACGCCGAAAGATCAACTGACATGCTGTAATGTAGCACAAGGTAAAATAGAATATGTGCTATAATAACAATTCTACGCTATTTTTTCTTCTCACAGTTTAATAGAAGCGAAAAATAAAGTAACCAATATGGCGACTGAAACCAGAGCCTTAAAGAAGTAAATCTTAAGGTCGTGTCTCAATTCACCCTAACAGTGCTATTTCGTGCTCTCGCTATCGTAAATACGTCAGAGAGAGCACTCTGTGCCTGTCTCAATATTGTTCGCCGAGAGTACGACAGAGCGAGATAACGAAGTTGTATATTCGCTCTCGCTCTCTCGTGCTCTCTGTCATATGTCATCTTGATTACAACTATGGTTAGATGTTAGTGAAGAAACGTGTCATATATTGCAAATATGTTAATATTTGTACATAAGTAATTATTTTCAGTGAACAGTTACTTATGGCGAGATATTAGTTAACATTTTCGTCCCTAATACGCATCTAATTACACAAAATAAAAAAAGTT
This sequence comes from Medauroidea extradentata, assembly GCA_003012365.1. Classification (NCBI taxonomy): domain Eukaryota; kingdom Metazoa; phylum Arthropoda; class Insecta; order Phasmatodea; family Phasmatidae; genus Medauroidea; species Medauroidea extradentata. Next base: position 13,116 of record PNEQ01126165.1, read on the forward strand.
TGGCACAGCCTATAAACAGCTATTCACAGCTTAAAATACGACGCCGGTAATTTTAAAAAAATTATTTGAACCGCTCACAAATGATTTTAAAATATTTATAACTTGTATTAATAAAATTGGCGCACTTGTTACCTTTGCATCGTTTGTTTACAAATACGAGAGAGAGAGAGAGAGAGAGAGAGAGAGCATCGTCCCAGCTCGGAGAGAGCTAGATCACCAGAGCAAACAAGAGCACTCTCTTGGTGTTATGCGAAAGAGTACTCTCTCAACAGAGTACTCTTAGTTGAGACACGGCCTAAACTATTGAGGTAGTGAATTTCATTGTACCTTCCATTTTATCTCTAGAAATCTAAAGACAATCAAACCCCCACCCCACCCAACGCAACGAGAACTTTTATCCCTTCATGAGTTGGGTGGATTTGTGCACAGAACCTTGGCCAGCAATGAACAGAAGACCGCGGAGACACCACTGAGGGCCTTCATGTCCACAGCAAGTGCACTAGGGCGGATCAATGCTCGTACTGGGGCCGCCGCCCCTCGACTGCCTACCCTCGAGCCGTGATAGCGAGGGTCCGAACAATCGCCTCCACCCCCGGCTGTAGTCCGTGATCTACCCTCCGGCCCCTTCACTAGGCATAATAACGCGGTCCTGTTTCTACCGAGCAATCGCTGACAACACTACAGAAGAGTTCGTTTGAAAAACTATTACAATGTGCAGAGTCAGACGTTCACTATTACAGGGAAAGTAGCAGAGTAAATAAATACAATAGGCCTAACTGTACATTGTGCACGGTATAGTGGTCACTTTAGTAACCAGCTGGAAGTTACGTGTCCTGACAACAAAACTGGTAGCTTTAACTGCATTTGTGAGGATTTCACAAGTTTACGCACTCTTTCACAACGTATGCTACTGAGCACGTGTTTTATGTCATCATCATCGAGGATGAGAACTGAAAAAAAGTTATTTAAGGATGTCCAAGTGGGAAAAAAACATAATTATATATTTGTATGAAAAAGTGTTAGTTTTCTCATATTAGCACTTCAAATGATCGTTTTTAGTTCTAATAAGCCGCAAAATCCAATGAACAAAACGAAATTTAAAAAAATCCACACTGAAACTACGTGTCAAGGGATAATATTTAAAAAAATCAATAAAGCAAAAAATTCAAAATTTTGAATTTTTTTAAATACAAAAATATTTTGTGATTGTATTTAAAAACAAGTGAAGCAGTAGTCAGGCAACTGTTGGTGCGGCGGTATCCAGGCACCAAGAACCAGGGCGACAGAGGGGTCAGGGGAAGTATCGAGGGGGGGAACCCTCAGCTACACACCCCTACACGAGGGGCTATTTGCACTGCGTGTTACGTGCCAGGGGTTGTCCGAGCTGAAAACATTCGCCCAGCCCGCCTACAACTGGACATACACTTCACTTCACCACCTTCCAGTAACACGTCTTTTGCAAACTGAAATTATGCTGTTTTACTTGCCTGGGCCCTGATTACATACCACTACCTGCCAGTGTTTTAACTTACTTTTTTGCGGATGTATAGCAAACAGCTACGCAAAATTTTGAATGCATTGGCCTAGATGTAGAGACAAATTGTGTTGCAGTTTTCACAACAATAACAAATTAAAAAAAGCTATTTTTATGTATATTTGAACCTAGAAAACGTACAGTTCTTTATACAACCATAGCATTTTTTGTTGTCTATGTACCCAAATAAGAATACTCTTGTATAAAATGTGATTTTGCAACTAAACATATTCTCAAGACAACATTAATGAAACCGGTACCCTTAAAACTACACAAATAAGAATCCCAGCACTAACATTTTGATACAATTTATGTAGCTGGGAGAAACACAAATGTCCGTAAGGGCGCCGCCTGCCTGCGCGAGAGGGGCTCAAAAGCGACGGAGCAGTAAGGTCGACCTTGAAGCGCGCATCAAATGCCGCGTCGCCTCAACTAGCCAAGCGCTGAACTAGCGTGCAAGCTTCCCGCCGAACGGTTTTTACTATGGGACACTAAGCGGTGACCACATAATTTTATTGGTGGAAAGTCTGTAACTAAGTTCAGTGCAGGTCGCAATCTGAGTTTCACATACATCCGGTAAGTACATTCTGAAGTACGGAAGTCGGCAATTTTTAATAGGCTTGTGCACCTGAGACATGAACGGTGCTGTAGGGTGCCGCGCCTATTCTCTTCTACACGTAACAGCTGAACTTATCCACAATATGTTTATCTACGAAAACAATATACGGTTAAAATTAGGCTGCTATAGTTTTAAAAATGCGACATGTTTTTGGGATCCCTCAAAATGGCTAAAAATAGGTTGTAACTGGAAATACCACCCTGAGTCGTAAAAGACAGTGGTGGAAGCATATTGTTGCGTGCCATGTACCTGGAGGCCGGTGGTCGGCGGCTGTTTCGTAACACCTCGAGGGCTGGCCGATGATTCAAAGCCCGGGTGGCTCATAGTGGGAATCCCGCCGAAACTACGTCATAGATACCTGTCCCAACTGCGTCTTAACACTTCGAGGGCGGCCGACGTGACTATAAGCACATCCGCAACATGATGAAATAACTATTTTTAGACCCCTATAATGCGGGGAACAGCCGACTGTCTGGGCTGGTATAAAAGCACATAATCGGCACATTTGAGGAGAGTTCGCTATTGGAAGTGCTAGAGGAAGGTGCTACTCCTGTGGAGAGAGACTGGTGAAGACATCTTGGTGACGTCAAAGTCTACTGTGAGGCGGCAGGCGGCTACCTTCGGAGCAGTGTTTGGCGATACAAGAGGACTGCTGCGGCGGGCTGACAGGCGAAGAGGACGTGCGCGACGGGAGTCGAACAGAAGACCTCAAGAGTGAAGACAGCGGTGCACTCGGGGTGCTGCGCAGCACATGGTGAGCCATCACCACTTCGGACTGATAAGGTTGTACCTTTGAATATAAGGTTGTACGTTGTCATTATTAGAAATACTGTTGATTGGATGTATGACTGAATTTTATTGTGATTTATAGTGTTTAATTAATTGATGGTAGACTTTTCTTGTGCTTTAATTGTCAAAGTTAATTAATGTGTCTGTGACACAGGAGTAATTGTGTGCATAACTAATTGTGTTGTGAGAGTTCTAGTTGATTACTGTTTTGTGTATTTCAAATGTTTGTCGTAGATAAACAAAAATGTTTGTCGTAGATAAACAAAAATGTTTGTCGTAGATAAACAAAAATGTTTGTCGTAGATAAACAAAAATGTTTGTTGTAGATATACAAAAATGTTTGTCGTAGATATACAAAAATGTTTGTAAATATACATAAATGACTATAGTTACAAGCATTTTCCTGTAAAGTAATTTTGTAAAGTTACTTTGTGTAAAAGTACGATTTTTCTTACTGTGTAGCGAGTACGGAGAAGCGTTGATTAAGATGAGATTGTGGTCGGGTATAAAGCTGGAGCCTGTCAAAGGAAAATGCGCCGACCAATGGCTCATGCAGGGTGTGCTGTGAGAACACAGAACCAAAATGATCCGAAACTCCGAGGTTAATAGCTATTTATCATACTTACAGTCCCTGTGTAACACAAACATAGTCCCTGTACAAGACAAACAACCAACAACTACCTGTGGCGGGTAATTACTAATCATAAACCAAACCACGAAAATATACATTTTCTCTCGCCTACAGCAGCCATGCAACTACCTGCTTCCCTTAACTAACATTAATTATAAGTTATAAACATAATTGACTTTGTTATGGACGAGTTTGGCGAGGGACAATTTCGTCCATTAATTGCGCTCAAATCGATAACAGCGAGAAGGGAACATAATTAACCTTAACTATGCTACGTTAAAAAAATAACCGTCCACCTGATTTTTAACTGAAAGAAACTCATTTTAGCTTTTTAATTAAATTATAATCGCATTCATAATCACGCGAAGTTATGTCACTGTTATTTTTTTTTAATCGAAAATAACTTATGAGAACTTGCCGCCGACATCAGCACACCTTTGGAAAGAAATCTTCTGTAGCCTAAGTAATATGCAGTCGAAATAATCCTACCTTAAACATGCACACAAATATGAACACATGCTCTTTTTGTTTCATCCTCTGCTTAGTGACGGATGGATAAATTCTTACACAAACACGTAACTTACTAAATATAGCGACCCCCCCCCCCCCTTTTTTTTTTCAGCATCCGGCTATTTGACACGGTGGAAATAAAGGACAAATAAATACAAGTAATATAAATCGTTCTGAGATTAGTCAAACCATTTTTCTGAATAAACTATTGATATTTTTACAAAATGTCATTCGTACCAAGAGGTCGCTTTTGACGCAATGGCTAGACCATTCGCCTCTCACCGAGGCGATCCGGGTTCGATTCCCGGTGGGGTCGGTCGTCTGATTTTCACATGTGCAAATAGTGTCTAACGATTCCGTTGGTCGGCAGACTTTCTCGGGGATCTCCCGATCCCCCGCCCCTTCATTCCAGCGCTGCTCCATACTCGCATATCACCCCTCACCTGCGCTTAAGACCTAGATGTAAAAAACTTACTAAATTAACTTATTTCTATACAGAAAACTGTTCTGACTGCACTAAGAAATAAGCTGCAGCACTTAAAAGAGTTTTCTTACACACTGATCACTGTTATACCGTCGAACGTACTTAAACCTAGGGTGAAGACTACTCTTCTGTAATTGGTTTACTTACTATTGTCTGAATTCGCATAAAATAATAACGCATGATTAACTTAAAATCTGCCATGAAATTGAAAGTAAAAATTTTATTTACTGTCAGATACTTAATTTGCAGTGAATAATGCGTTTCTATGCCGGTTATTCCTCACGTGTAGTTACCGAATATTTTCGACAGTTACCTGTAACGAGCGCATGCGTCGTGTATTTATAATAGTCTGTTCTGTTCTCATGGTTCTGCTTGCGGGGTCTCGACGGCGAACAGCAAAAAAACAACCATCAAACTCTCCAACAGCAAGCGCTGGCTTGCCGCGGACCAACTGGTCGTGTGTTTGTGTGAGTGAGGCACGGCGACAAGGGCACAGACGATGTGACTGGCTCATCTGGTGCGGTATAGGCCGTTCACGATAAAGTCAGCACTACATTCAGTTTTCTTTCGGCCAGTTTTCAGCCATATTTACTATTTGTAATATGAAAACTTTCATGTAACTAAAAACCAGTGTAAATATTTCAACAGTTAAAAAAGTTAACAATAACTGTTGGTCCAATAAAACATATTTCTAATTAATTACAAGTTCTGTTGAGTGCTCAGTTCACAGTGAACAGCCTATATCGCCTCTACCGCAAGACACAAACGGCGTGCAGTAATATCGTATAACACCGCGTGGCACTTTCAGTGGTGAGTCCATCTTTGTGTTAGTGAAAAGTACACTGCATGTTTCTAGAGACGTTTCACACGAATCCTGATTTTTTTATATGACAGGTCGAAAAAGCTGTTTTAGTCATTTGTAGGGGCTGTAAAATTATATTTCTAATCGGCGTGATGTCTTGTAACTACCTTTCCGTCCCCGTAAGTGAATTTCCTTTTCGTACACTGACACACTGAACACATGTGGATTAGATTCGTACAGAAAACCTATTTAGGAACACACTGCAACGCAATTTAAACAAGTGGTAGGCGGCACCATTAACGCTTTCAATTATCTTTCTCTCGGCTGCATGTGACTTCAGCTGTAAATCAAGTTTCAGCACTTGCATTGACGATAACCGAAGAGTTAGTGGTAAGCAGAATCATTCGACTGAAAAAAAAAAACTTAATATGTGGGAAAATTTTCCGATGACGGGAAAAAGGATATTTGTTAATGTTGTTCGACAAGTGTAGGCCTAAAGATTTAATGAAAACTGCTTGAAGTAGTGTCACACGTAGAACAGACGAATTCGGTCCCCGTCATTCAAATACCATTTATCCTGTACAGAGAAAGCATGTCACAATTAAACTTTTAAATTACGAGATGTGAAATATGTGTTACGTGAGTCAGTGCTGCACGTGGCAGCTGATAAATGCCAGAACAGTATAAATAATGTCACGTCAAATGAAATGAAATTGCTAGTAGTGTATCTGGTATCGTAGAAATAGTAACAGATAACTATAACATAAACACAATAGATAGTTCAACAAAAGAGGATGGTAGTCATTTCAGGCTTGGGTGAATAGTCTCTCAAAATGACTAGAATCGTATGAAAAAACTTATCAGAATAACATTATTCAAGAGTGCTTAAAAATACCTGGGTAATCGTAGCTGTAGGTTGTATTTCTGTGGGTGATTTAAATAGTTTACTATTATTATTATCATTAATTGTAAATAAGTCTTTGCCAGTAAAAGCATTATACATGAAAACTATACAGATGTCAAGGAAAAAGAAATTCATATCAGCGAAGAACTGCAAAATAAAAATTAGGTGGTGCCTACTAGTAATGGCGAACACATCACGGGTGCTTTGAAGACCGTACACGGACCTCCACCCCCCCCCCCCCACACACACACTTTCCCCTCGACTAGGCATGTGACTTGTTGGGACTTCCAAGCGTCGCAATTTTAACTTATACCCGAGTGACATGTCTGTACAGAACAGCGGCCCCTGCTGATAACAGGCAAGCAAGGCCATATACTCGGGAAGCTCAGCGTTCCACTTTAGCGATATAACACAAAGACACACACATTTACGAGACTAATGTTTGTGTTTGGGGTTCTAATTTTGGGAACTGATGCGATGTTACGCAGCGAATGGGTTCGAGGCAGGCAAGGCGTTTATCATGGGTTGTGGAGGGGGGGACGGGGCGTAACCAGAGGTTGGAGCTATGTGTAGTGGGAGGTCCTGGGATCACAACTGCCTGTCAAAGTTCTGCTGCTATCAATAACAGTACACAGCGCACCTTCTGACTATGTGTTCTCGGCCACCCACGCCCGCGCAACCTCTTCTGATAGGGGATAGAGAATAATCAAGTCCGAAGTTTTCTACAAAAATCAACGTTTGCGCGTGTACTCGTTTCTCCGTAAATAACTATTCAGGGAACTACGCTATTTTTGTACAGGACAGTAAAAAAACTACATACAGACGCCAGGTTTATTTGAGCTATTATCAGGGAAAAGAGTATTTTCGCGAGTTCAATAACCCGCATGCTAGAATCCATTATCCTATGCATACTTTAGCGCTGTCTATTCGTTCACTGTGTGTTGTTCCAGCGAGTAGCAGCTAGTTGACAAATAGTCGGGGTCTGAATACATATAGGACGATGAATTCTAGCATGTAGGTCACTGAATTCGCGAAATATCAATTTCCCTAGTTGTTATTGTCTGTAATTTCATTACAGAGTAGCAAAATAGTAAAAATGAATAAACTGTGACAATTTAAGGCCTTCAGTGCCGAGTCTTCTTAAGGTCAAAGAGAAAAGTTAATTCTGGCATCTGTTGTTCAATCCTTAGGTTTTCGACACGTGAAATATCATACAGCGCTGTTTGCTACAACGAGCGTTCTCGGGACGTGGAAGCATGACTCTTTCTTGCTCTCCGTTGCCTTAAGTTCAAGGAGCTCAGCTGGCGTCAGTTTATCCCCTCGCAACGCTTCTTACGAGCACCAAATAGACAAGGACACTCCAAAACTGGATGGACGTAAATGCAGCACCAACATTCGTACAAAGTCCTCGTCTAGCGCATGGATGGTGTGTAAGCGTGTCACGCGCAGGCTGTTAACTCCTAAAATACTACCTGAAGACCGAACTAGAATCGCCGTAAGAAATAACCGTAAAAATTGAGCACACACTTTTGAGTGATGCATGCTACAACACACCTTACCGATGCCTAGCCGCCGTAAGACCCTAAGAGGGATAGAAACCTGTCAATTTCTTACAGTGGGTTATGGTTATTTCTATACGACAACTTTACGGTCAATGTAGCACGGGCTTGAATTCGTAAAGTGCTGTCCGAAAATAAAACTTGAGCCACCACTTAAAGTCGCATACGAAAAAATAAAATTCAACACAAACTTTGCACACCGGTTTGACGCGCTGTAAATAGAGGCGACATGCTTCCGCCGAGCATGGTACTCTGCCTCTTATCGGAAAAGATTTTTAGGGGAAAAAACGTAGCGTCCGACGCAAATTTTTTTAGTGAGGTGAAATATATATACACTGTGTGTAGCTACGACATGAGTGTAATTCATACGTTGCAAGTAATATGTAACTTCTTTTCAAACATGCTGCTGCCATCGAAACAAGTCAATCAGTTCTCGTTTTTATTCCAACAGTTTAAAAAATCAGGTCGTGGAAAAAGAGGCGGTGGGAGTGACCTACGCCAACAACATTAGCGGACTGCCGGAGGAGGAGAGAGAATGACGTGGAATACAAAGACGGGAGGAAGGCGAGGGAGAACGACCTTGAAGACAGACAACACCGCTGCGTGGAACAAGTGGCGTCACCACACCTGTCTTCCAGCTACAAGAGATTGCATGTGGGCGTGTCTACTTGCTGCAGCACATTACACAAGCTCTCAGCCCGCCTGGCTGCGCTGTACAAAGATACGTTTAGGTTGTTCCGAATAAAGTCAGCACTAAGGATTTAACCTTTGAAAAAAAATTACAACAATAATTACCTTACAACTTGTATGGTTGGCAGCTATTTGCTGAATTTAGTTCCGTATATTTTCCTATTTAAATACAACAATACAGAAATACAATTAACTAAAACCGACATATTAGTTGTTTTTTTTTTATTAATAAAGTTTTATAATCGAACTATATAAGTCCCTAACGACTACACACACTATCTTGCACGCGCAAACATCAAGTGGCGTGTCCATTTCCTGTCGTTAGCCGTTACGCGCGGAAATATACGAATTGGCTGAAAACAGAAATTTAGCAGGACTTTTTTGAATACTCACTTAATCCCGAACAGCCTATACCTGATACGTCCTTGCACAATGCACTTAAACTTAGAATAAAATAAATTCAATATCTCTATACTCAAATAGAAGCAATTTAATAGGACTATTGTCACATTCAAAAAAAATTTGGCGATAACATTTTCTACAATGCTTTAAAAGTTAAATCCAATCCAACTTATCAAAAAATTAATTACTTTGGCAACCTCCCGGCAATGCGTGCATGAATTCCTCGTCTCAACTCGTCTAACTACGGAATAATACTACGCACAGTAAACTAAACACGTTTACAAAATAAAGACTTAGTTTTATTTGCTGTACGTAAAAGAAATTGTTCTGGATTATGATTTAACCAATCTCAGATCAAAAACGCTTCGTGTTCAGATAGATTATAAAAGGACTTCAAAATATTATATGTGCTTTTAAATAACGCCACGTTAATGTAGCACTTACTGCAATAACGCAGCCAGCCATTTAATGCAGTCTACAGTTTTTGTAAAGTAATTTCTGGCTACGTTTTCTCTTTTCGTAATTACAGCCTGCAAACTAAAAATTTTTAGCCGTATTAATATGTTTATAACTTACATTATTTTCGGCAAATAACTTTAATGTTTCGTCGAGTTTCTTTTACTAAGTGGAATCGTACATGTTTTAATCAAAAGTATAAAAAAAACCATGAGGAATTTTAGAACCAAACAAACACACAACCGTATAACACCACAAACTACACACAGATGGTTCACGTAAAGTTATATTCATCCCGCATTCCTTGTAGTTGCCATATTTTTATTGTATGGCATTCAATTTTGTGTTCACTCCAATAAGTCATATTAAGGTGGTTCCCTATATAGGCTGGGTTTGTGTGTGTGAGGCACAAAATCTAAAAGCGAGAGGTCGCCGCCGGCCGGCGTGTGTAACGCAGTTTCTACTCTACACGCAAGTCACTCAACTTGCGCGCAGAACTTAACTTGTATTCATTGTTCTATGGGACTTCAAGCGGTGACCATATCATTTTATTTGTTGGACGTATAATTTTTAAGTCCAACGCATGCTTCTGTTTGTACGTTTTTGATTCTGGTTTCTATATTCCCAGATACGGCTCTTTAAAAGAGCCTTTATTTTTTTTATAACGATTTTGGGAGGCCCGGAAATCATCTTTAAAACACGCGTACGGAATTTTTGAACCTATAACATCATACATTTGAGTGTGTGATCTATCCGTAGACGAACCATCTTGATGCGCGGTAAGTAGTTTCGTCAAATACGAATACTCACAACTCACTGCAAACGCATTTCAAGCGCAGGTAGGGAACCCCCTTAAGATTGTTTCCGCTGATATTTAGCTTCCTTAACCGTGCTGATGAATAGTTTAGATGCCCAAGTTGCCACACGAACTGTAGAGCGAGTCCTACGGATAACCAACCACAATTTAACAGTCGACGCCATCCCAGCTACAGATACTTTCGCTCACCTACCTGTGTTTGTATGTACATCTGATAAAACGTCCCAGCAAGCAGTCCACGGAATAAGTAAACTCATAATCTGTCTAACAACCACCTCAGCTAGCGTCACAACTCATACCTCACACTACCACTTAATTAAGAGACAAATATTAGGTCTTCCTAGTTAAGGAATAGCCTAGCCTAGACACCCTAACATATCTACAATCAAAAAACTCACTCATGTCTACATTCTAAAGGAAGGGTAACATTTATAACGCATGCATCGGTCGTGCAGTTTGAGCTGCTGTGCACGACTGGTCAGTGAAAAGTTTATCTTCAAAGCATATTTAAAAAAATAATAATTACAACAGAGTAGTTTGCTAGTTCCCAAAGGAACAATTGAATGCTTTCTTTAAAATAAGTCACACCTGCAAGAGCTGCCAATCACAAAGAAATAAAGTAATATGGTTCACGAATACATTTCACTGGCACACTCCCTTCGGATAAAAATAACTTCTCTGGATGCAATTCATGCCCAAATGGTAGTTACAGCTCTCAGACTGCCTTCCTTCCTTTGCGAAACCTGTCTCGAAACTGCCGCACCATAAAATCTTCCCGTACTACCTCCGGAAGTCGTTCGACATTTTACTCCTTGCCATTCCCACCAACCTACCGCGCGAACCAGTAAAGCCACCTTCGTAACATATATAACTTACAAACTGTAGCTCGGTTACCAAATACTGCGACCAAAAATGTTCCCTTCAAGTTGACGAATGCTGCAGAAGCGATAACTTATCTAATTAATTCGATTAAATGTACAGCATTATCTATCAGAATATACTAGGACGTTTAGCGCGTATTACTTATTTAGTGAATAGAAATTTTACAATTCTGCTAATCTACTAAAAGCATTAATACTAGAATTATTTAAATGACTGTAATTTTAATAATGATGCAAGTACGCTGTAGGGAGCTATATGAAATGTATTTGTCGAACTATAAAATCATAAACTGTAAAAGAAAAAGAAATTAATTCACATATTACTAAATTAATAAACAAAATATTCTAAAACGTACCAGCAATAAATGATACCATTCAAAATGTTCTCAGTGCACTAATATCAAATGCAGTCTAGATTAGACAGCAGTTCAACTGCTGCTGCAGGTACAAAATTAAGAAACTACCGAACTACAGCACAGCATTTAATGGTTGTTAACAGGTACCAATTTGTAAATAGGAATGAAGAGTTCGACGCAAACGTCTTACCTCGACCGCAAAAGTCACCACAACTTGACATATCCTGCTCATGATTAAGTTAGTTATCACTTGGAGACCTTCTTGCAATAGTAAACTATAAATAAATATCACTTTTAGCCTTGAGTGTAGAGACATTTATACAGTTTATTACTTGCACTAGAGTGTATCATGAATGAGCCTATACCTGACACAGTCTGTTGGTTTGACTACTAATAAAACACAATTTTAAAGCCAGTTGTGACTTCAGAGGTTTGTTTTAGCTCTCGAGTATACTGTAACGAGACAGGACAGCCGTGGGCATGCGATGAGAAGAATTACGCCACCTCCCCCTCCCCCGATCAATACACCACTCACGGGATCCATGTAGGGCAGCCCTCCTTTCCTTATCGTTGATGTCACCGACTGACTATAGAGAGCGAGCAACAGCCGTCGCCGTCAAGCCGTTATTGAAAAGCATAAGCCTAGGCCATGTTCGAAAGTTACCCAAACACACTGAAGCGTCGGGCTGCGATACGCGGCATCCTGTCCAATCACCAAGATGTGAGAATGTTCTGGACGTCGTCGCGGCCGCCTATAAATACCAGCTGGAGGCGACCGAAGAGGAGTGACTGTGGTGTTTAGCCTGTGCGTATTAGTGGCGGGACTGAGCAGTGTAGACGACCGTGATAGCAAGGAGCAGCGTGGGATATGTACAAGAGGCAACAGTGACAAGTGAGTTGCGACGAGGTTAGGCTATTACTCTATAAATAGTAAGACATTTCTCAAAAGGAATATTTCAATAGAACAGTGACTTAGGTAATCTGGGGACTACTTTGTGTTAAAGGGCCTAACTGTACACTTAATAGTATGAATTTTAGATGTTAGGTTGCTTACAACAAATAACCATCTACATAGTTATTATATCTAGAAGTATTGTGTTATTTTAGAATATTTTGTAGGTTTGTAATGAATTAATAAGTTTAATCTAATGATTCTATTCAATTTATAAATTCCTCCATCCCAATAGAACATGGTTGCGTCCAGGACATTAAATATCTACCAATATAAGCATACTCTACCAACTACAGGGAGGGACCACGAATGGTTAAAAGCAGCATGGCAAGTTTGTGAAAGTTTCCAATTCAAGAAGGCTACCCGATCGTCTGTGTTTACTTCCCGGCGACCTCGATCGGTGAAAACTTCTACTATGCGAGCTGGTGACGCGACATAACGGCAAGTTTGTATTATGTGAGCAGCAGCAATAACCTGCAGTTCCCTGGTATGCACAACAGTCGCGTATCACACTCCGGAGAAGTTCTCGCACGCTTGCCAAACAAGTCCTAAGAAGGGGTCGCCTCGCATTATTCCACCTTTCATTAAAGTCAAGTCAACGACCCTCCAGGGTTCTCGCTGATATTGAGGTCAATCTATCATAAACAGCCCCCCCCCTTCCCATTTTTCTTTAATGCAACAGAACGCATTGCTCATTGGTGCCTGCGTTACAGTTATGTCCATCCACCCCGAATATGCACGTTGCTTTCTCGAAACAAACGGTGGTTTCTGTCTATCAAAGAGTGCTAACAGTGTTAACATGAAAACAAGTGTATAGTTTATATATATTTAAGTATTTGCGTAGTTCGTAATATTATAAGCAAAAATCAGAAAAATAACGTTATTGAGGGCAAGTAATACACGCCTACCTTCAGGTAAAGTTATAAAGATTTATCTGCAACAAAGTAAGCTATAAACGAAAATATACAACTTCGGAGAAGACACAACCTATTTATGAACCCATCTAAGTTAAGAGCTTGTTCTTGTTGAGAGTAACAAGAGCTGCCTTTAAGGGCGTATTAAATATAACTCTGCCTTTGTGAGCGCTTAACTCAACTCCTATGCTTCGTGAGAAAAAAACACTAGAATTCAATGCCGCCATATTTTACGATTTTTTTTTACATTCAAGCGTGCTCGCTTTCTTTGTAATTCCACGCCATAATGAGCTGTTTAGGTGAAAATACGTAAAAGAGAATTTATACATATATAATATAAAAATGAATCGCAAAATGTGTTAGTAAGCGCATAACTCAACAACGCCTGGACCAATTTGGCCATTTTTTTTTTTATGTTCGTTTGAGTTCAAAGATGGTTTTTACAGCGAGAAAAATTCGAATAATAGCCGGAAAAACCCCTAAAAACAGTAGAGTCAATTTGAGCTTTATTGCTATTGTTATTTAAACAATGTAGGTATGTTCCTGTGATCGACGCCTTAAGCATTCACTCAGTTATTGTATACATTTTGGGGTGTGGGAGGGGTGGGGTAACGGGTTCGTATCCCGTGCAAGACTTTGCGATGGGAATTACATGACATCATACAAGCGTATTGCGCGCGCTCTTTACACTGTTATTGAGTACGCTAGCTGTTAAATGCCGGGCAGATGTTTTGCGGTGGAAGCCGCAGCCGGGCAGATGTTTTATAGAGAAATAAAGATGAATTAAAAAAAGTACGCTTAGCGAAGTAGACTAGACAAATCTGTTTGTATTTGATGTTTTAAAGATAAACACTGAATATAGTATAATATAGAACAGTATCACCATCAATTAACACGTAACTAAAAGTTAGTTGCTCTTTTCTACAGTACACGCGGGCGAAGCCGCAACGGGACAGCTAGTATATATATGAACTGGGTTTTTAAACTTTTACTTACACTTCCCTAAAAAAATGCCAGTAATCAGCGAAAACTGGCAGCTAATTATGAGTTCAATTAAGCCGCAGTCCAGTAATCATACGTTTAGCACATTAGCCTTTTACCAGTAATTCAAGAGCGATTATTGCGATCCCACATTTAAGCCATCAGAAATAATGAAAAACAAAAAAAAAAAGATTCAATTAATTACAAGTGAAAGGTACGATTAATTCGACTGAATGGAAAATAATGTTAAACAACCAAATTGTGTGTAGTAAAATGCATATACACGACAAAAATTTCAGATACACGTAAGGGAAATATATATCATGACAATGCGCAGAGATTTCTGTGTAAACCTATCTCAAAATAAATTTTCAATGAACCACAAAATGTTAAAGTCGCCATGAAAATTATCACAGAGACTATCTGTCAGCGAGAAGACAAAAACTTTGACTAGAAGGTAGGGCAAGGCGTGATGCGAGTGTCGTCGCCTTTAGCCATCCGCGCTTACAGGTTCGAACGTCCAACATACAGTAACACTGTACAATAGTTCTACATATCATATCTAGATGTCATTAATACTCTGTAGATCAATATCTACAAATATTAAAAGTTAATATTCCTGAAATCTAAAATATCTACTAGGCCTATATGTATACAGTTACTAAATGTCTGTGTCTCTTTTCAGAAATTTCTCCCTATTTACAGCAATAGTCTAACATGCCCGTACATTTCTCACACACAAATACGCCCTCCACCTATGCTCAAGCTCTCCTACCCTCCACCTTCAATGTCGTCGTTGCTGAGTACATCACATACACGCAACAATAACGAAAGCTTTCGTCGGCCGCCGCAAGATTGTATTTATGGCCGAACACTGTGACGCCCAGAACTTTCGTACAGTTCAAAGACAATGCCGGTTGACGCTAGGAAAAGTTTGCAAGGTGTTAGGGTAACTCGCGATCGTGGCCTAGGCGCGTGCTCTTCAAGGATGGCTAGCCGGTGCCCGCCTCCCCAAATTGTCTTTCATGTCAGCGATAACAGCATGACAGACACCGGGGGGAGTGGAGGGGGGGTGGCGTGTCACGTCGCGTCGTCCAGTCCCGTGTCACCGGAAGTGGTGGTAGAGACGGGAAGGTCGGGATGGCGCGCAAGTCCGCCTCGCCAGCGCGTTTCGAGTGCTGTCTGGTTACAATACGTTCACCCAAGCTGCCCACTTTTAGAGTCCGAGTGAGAGATTGGGTTAGAGATTTACATATTAAATTACATTAGGAGGGGCTCAATACCTGCCAAACGTACATTAAATACTATTGATATCGATGCGTTCCATACAACTATAGAATATATTTTACGATCTAGTTTCAATACCCTGAAACCTACTAACAAATATGCGTCTACTCTCGCGCTACTGCACGCCCCGATAATAAAACCACACTTCGATACACACAACCCAGTCTTCTTGGCTAAAGGCGCCCCAAGCCAATCTTCACCACAGTACTTCTACCTCGTAAGCTACACGGGCGACTCTCTCAACGATCAAAAGTATCAAAAAATACAAAAATGTTTGTGATGAAGGCGGAGGGAAGGAAGCTGCCTGAGTGTCAACAACCTTCCACGGCTTCCCGTTTTCTCCATCTCTTTGCGGAGCGTAAAGATGCTTCTTGGACTGAAGTTCCGTCAGCTTCTTGGTAAGGTCAAGGTCGCTTCTGAAAGACCTAATCGTATATCAAGATTACGCTCCACCACATCCCGCACGCGAGACGACAAATAACAAGGAAATAGGGGAGGGGGACAATTGTGTTGCAGTACACAGTCGCCAACGTAGCACGCTCCACTTTCTCCGATAATTATTAGGAAAATGAAAGGTATACATCGTTTCAACACCTATGGGACTACAATATAGAAAGCACGCTGATAAGTCTGCTAATGAGAGTAGCAGCAAGCAATAGGAATGTTTTCAGATGCGGTATTTATTTCAACTAACTTTGACTGAACAGAAGGGGCCGCGGTGACCGAACGGTCAGACCAATCGCCTCCCACCAAGGCGATCCGGGTTCGATTCCCGGCGAGGTCAGTCCCCGGATTTTCGCATGTGGGAATCGTGCCGGACGATACCGTTGGTCGGCGGATTTTCACGGGGATCTCCCGTTTCCCCCGCCCTTTTATTCCGACACTGCTCCATGCTCACCTCATGTGACCTCCCACGAGCGCTAAAAACCTCGTTGTTATAAGCGCTGACCAAAATCTCTCACCATTTGACTGAACAGTACGAGCATGTGACACGCGCACATTGTATTATGCACACGACACGATGTGTCTAATTTTGGGTTACAGAGTGGTTAGATTTAAAAGAAAAATTAGATTACAAACTGTAGAAGGAAATTGTGCGAGACTATATCATCTGCAATGCAGGTTATTAATTTCAAGGGTGGGAAACAATAAGCATGTCCACAGGATGGGCCATGCTTCCGCCTCCCCAATTACTATTCATTAAAAATGGCAATTTCGTAAATACCTACAATTTTTGCCCATTATCGCTGCTATAAATTAGTGAAGTTGAGAGATTTTGGTCAGCACTTAACGTCTCGGTCTTCAGCGCTGATGACAGACGACATTGTGTACGGAGTAGCGCCGGGATGAAGGAACGGGAGGAAACGGGAGACCCCAGAGAAAACTCGCCAAGCAGCGGCATCATCCGACAAAATTCCCACATGTGAAATCCGGGGACCGACCCCGCCGGGAATCGAACCCGGATCATCTTGGTGGAAGGAGAAAGTTCTAGCAACTGCGCCAACGACGGGCCACTATCCCCTCCGGTACCCAGTCAAGACGTCTGGATAAGCTTATAGCGGGAAAGAGTGTTGGAAACTATTTAAATATATTTTTTTTTGTAAGTTCGTCACATCTCGGCTATATTGTGCACCTACGGCCTTCGAGCTGCGACACTCGAAGTTTTCGTATTCATATCCGCTGACGGGTGGACTCGGCACAGATTTGCTTGCTAGGGCGCGCGTGACAGCACTGTGAGCCGCGCCGCAGTCAGGCCGACCTTTGACCCACTTCCCGGGCGAGAAGCGGGCCGTGGCTCCACGCGGGACGAAGGCGAGGGTGAGGGAGGGTGGCAGGGAAGCGGAACGACCGCTGCGAGCCGACCGTCGGCTGCGCTCGAATTCCGCGTCAGTGACAAATTGCGCGCGCGCCGGATAAGAAATGGAACTGCGAAGGAGGAAAATTGCAACAGCGGGAGACTGAAGAGAAAAGAAAATAACTCGATGTATACGTTCCGCGCTCTTCGCGTAGGATTGCGCCGTTCAGAAAGGAAAAAACTGATTCCACGGTTGGCTGTAAGAAAATTTAAGCCGCTACTCTTCATGTCAATCAAACGTGTGTGTTTGAGTGAGTGAGGTACGACACCAAGTTCGATGTTGACCGGCTCATCCTGTGCGATATCGCCTTTGACGCAAGACACAAACTGCAAGCAGTGGTATCGTAGATCACTCGCCTAACTATGACACTTTCAGTGGCGACTCCATCTTTTTATTGGTGGAAAGTTTTCAGTCATGTCCATTACATGTTTCTTTCTAGAGTAGTTTCACACGAATCCCGCGAGTAGTTTTTCAGATATAACGGGTCGAAAAAGTAGTTTTTCAGCCATAATGCTTTAAAAGTACCTTTCCGTCATCGATTGAAGTGTACTTTCTTTCCGTACATTGACACAATAGGCACACGTGGAATCGTTTAGTTTACAAAAAAACACGTATTTACGAAAACATTGCAACGTATTTTAAGAGCGTGGTACGCGGCACAACAGCAAACATATGTTTTAGATTCATCATTTCAGCCTAAAGGGATCGACACCAATCGATATTAGATAGTGCTTAACCATTCACATTGCACCTCGGCAGCCGTTTCCCATAATTCACGCGTTTCACCGCTACTCAGCTGTGCTGACCAAATTCAGTTTCGAAAGGCACGGTAGCTTAAATACGCTATCTACAAATCAAGGATGCCTTATAAAGAATATCCTGTGTATGTACATTAGAACGGTTACAAGAAATTTTCAATTCAGCAAAATAAACCATACAACAAGCAAACCAATCAAAGTAAGCTTGCTTATCTACGAATAAGTCCACTCATTCGTGTAATCAACAGACTACAAATATTGCAGTCATACAAATGAATGACAGAAGTAAATAATAGTATACGATAGAATAATTAAGAAAGTGTACTTAAGGGCGTGGTGTACCGCAATTTATCACTTTTTTTTAAATTTTTTATTTGCACCAGATATTTTTTTCCTTATTTTAGACACAAAATGTGACTAAATTTGCCTCTCATTAAATTTTTTTATCCCTCGTAGTTTTCTCGTAATGACTTGTTAGTCATATTTTGAATGTTTCCGTTCTAAGGACTACACTAAAACCAACTGATATTCCAAAACTCAATAAAATCAAAATGGATAAAGACATTGCAGGCTACAATGTCATGCTCATAAAAATAAAGAATTAAATTATTTGTATTTAAAAAGCAATTATTGAATTTTTTTAATCTTTATTTTCAGTTTTAGCACTTTTTTTAATACAAATAATAATTATTTATTTTTATGTGTCCTTACGCACTTAACTGACATGACAAAACCCTTGTCAATTACAAAATCCAATGTCTGTACTAAAAAAAATACAACCAAGCCGCTTTATATTAAACTCTCAAACAAAATTCACCATCCGGAATACAGAAGCACTGGACTAATTATTCTAAAGTCAATCATTGTGTAAGTCTGGAAATGTCCAAACTAGAAACATAATTTGGGCCAACTGTGCAAAATATATTTACATTACTCGTGGCAAAGTGTTTTAATACCATTCAAATGTGTTGGGAAGTTGAAGCATTCAACGCTTGGAAAACAATGAATCGTGCTCAACTAACATGACGGATAAGCAGGCTTGTAAGACGCGAGATACAGTGCGCCTACTGCTATGCAACCTGTAATACTTGCGGTCGCATCACAATTTTCACAAAGTGTTGTACAACACGACATTGAACAATTAAAAGTACATATAAATATATACTTTCGATACGTAGATGTATACAATTGGACCAAAGAAATTATGTCTGGAATTTGCGAACTCTATTCCAATAACTTTGTACCAGACCAACCGGACAACATTACAGAGAACAAAATACCTTCAAAAGTAAACTACTTATTTTCTGTTTTAGAATATTTCATAATTTTTGTATGCTGTGATCATTCATTCCGTAAACAATAGCATAACCTTATGAAACTAACAATTTTTAATACGATACACGAACAAAGTAAACATTTTAAGTGTTTAAAATGTGTAAAACACATAAAATATAATTAAACTAATATTTTCCGCATCGTTAAATGTAAATAAAAAATAATATTGGCACCCTATTGCATTTTCATAAGTTTTCCCATTTTGACAAAAAAAAAGTTTTAGAAATTATGGTCATCACTGGCCATCGTAACAAAAAACATGTTTTTCAAATGTTGGTCATCATTGGACAACATCCTAACAACTTGTCTTAAAACGTCAAGAGAAGGGTCGGGAATGTACAGAAACGTTACTGTACTTGAATATTTACGTAATGTTGCTTGTAAATATTACAATAACTGTTAAACTGTTATAGTGTGGCCACGCGAATATTTCATTCTCGTACATCATTGATGCAAGGAACCAAAAGCATGCATGTACCATGAGCACAGAGCTAGCTCCTGTGACCGTGACGTCACTTTTAAACGGAACCGTAGCAAGGTGGGTAAGGAGGTAGAAGAGGGAAAGAGGGCTGGGTAAGGAGGTAGAAGAAGGAAAGAGGACTGGGGAAGGAGGTATAAGGGATATGAGGGGTGGAAGGGAGGTAGATAGAGAAAGAGAGAGAGTTGTCACGGCCACTAGGGGAAAGTGGCGACAGCCACGACGGAACGAAGCCAGCCGGCCACAGCTCGGCGCTTCTATGTAGGCCTCGCTACACTGACGATGCAAGAGACACTTCACAAATTTTTAAAAGCCTGTATTTAATTTGCAATGTATGTTTGTTCGGGTCAAATCTTGCAACTGAATTTTAAAGCAGCTATCCTCAACAGATTGAGCTGAAATTTTGCATACACGTTTAGTGTGGATGACAATGCATGGTTAGCTAAGGGACATCATTCTAAATCCAAGATGGCGGACTAGTTAATTTTTTATGCATTCCCATGATAAGAATATCAAACGAAAGTGTTTGCTGAGAAGAATACGAATAAAACGACGTCCGCGTTCAGCTCTTCGAGGAGATGGTGTACCAACTGCCCGGCTAAACGGTAAGACACAGATAGAGATATTTTACAAAAAAACTGTTTCTTTTTAAATAGGCAACTCTCTCGACAAGCTTTATATCATATAAATTCTGTAGTGTAATACATTGCTGGATTTCTTCTTTTACAGCATTTAAATAACTTATTACAACGTTGCCAGGTATTGACGAGAGTTTTTTTCCTCAGAGACCCAGTAAACATGCGTCTACGAAATGTAAACACTTCAGAGTTCTGAATATGACTTAAGAGTTAGAATACTGGAAATAGAAATAAATATTTTTTTAGGAATTACTTAAGACAATTTTTAGTAATTTGACTTTAGCGCTACTCCGATTGCGTACTAACTGTATTATCGCATTAATTCAAAAGACAACGCGGACGAAAGCTATTAAGAACTACAAAACGCGTTATCAATATAAGGCATTGTTCGTTGTTTGTCTCACGTGGTCTTCTGGAGCGACATAGTGCATCAGTGGTTTATGTTAAAAATAATTCAATAACAAACTTAAGACTCTATAAAACCAATAAAATGCTTCAGTTCCCATAGCCAGCAACTGTTTCCCGCGTCGACGGAGGGCGGTGGTAGTGCACAACACAAAACTTACCTGTGACGTATACACTTCGAATAATATCTCTAAGGGTATCAAACTGAATTTTCGACCATTCATTTCCCTTCATAATATACTCACGTAATGGTTTCCTACTATATTGTACAGATTCCAATGAAAAGCAAAGAGTTCACATAAAAGTGAGCGAGAGTTTTCACGCCATTTATCTCGCGAAAATTCCAGCCAGCGCGTGAACGCATTCTAAGACTCTACCATAGAAAAACTCAATTATCCATAGAGCCTAGTGTTTTGCATCGCACATTACGGCAATTGTATTGAGGGGCGGGTCTCACCCCACGTATTTAACTATTCAACTTTTTAATTTTTTTATTCTGAGAAAAACATGTGAAGTTAGCGATTATAGTGTGAATTCTATTTAACTTGCGCTAGAGTGGAAGCACCTCGGTGAACGTTCAACAAATACAGGATAATTCATAAGTCAGTTTAGGACTCGAGAAAAACAATTTTTATACTCTTCATTTGCTGGACTGGTGCCTAAATATACGCTGAACGTTCAACTGCGGTGTTTGTACTATAGCACAAGGTACAAAAATAATTCACGCCGAATCGCAAATGTTACACTTCCAATACTGGTGTTTTTTTTTCTAATGGAATGCTTTGAAAAAATTCGAAACTAAAATGAGTCTCACGATGCACAATTATATGTAGGCATTTCGCAAAATAACGCACCGTAATTTTATTTTTAATTTTTAAAAGCAGTCATGGTACCCCTTACATGTACAAACATTGGGGTTATAGAATTTGTTAAAACAACACAAACCACAAAACACAAACATGCCTATACATATACATATATGACTTCTCATGCGTAAAACCAGGAATTAGAGATTTCTTAAGACAATGTGAAACACTTAATATAGTACAGTTAAGAAGGCATTATGAAAACATTTCAAAATACAAATGAATGAAAAACAATTTTAAATATAATACTGTCTGTCCGCTAATTATTATCTTGCCAGATTTTAGCTTAATTTAGTAACACAATATGGCGATACTGCTGGCGAAAATAATCAGAAAAACTACGAGGTTTATTACCACTGAAAATACGTGCAAATTATGACACACTTGCGACAAAACAATGTAGGAATTCATGGATATGAAAATTATGTAGCTTAAAAATATATGAGAATCACTGAGAAACTACTTCAAAGAAGAATGGCACCTGTTCCAGTCGCCAACTGCACGGCTGGATTGTTAGGGGTGACAGGAACCCTGGGGAGGGTAGGTGCAGCAGGTGCTGGAGGGGTAGGGCAGGTCGATGGAGGGTGAAGGGGAATATGAAGACTGGGTAGGGGAGGGGAGGGTCGACTCCCGGGATCGACACGTGGCGGGCTCGCTTGCCACCCGTGCGTAGCACGCAGTCACGTAAGTGCCGACACGGCGGTAATACAATCCCTGCAGTGCTCCCGTCCGAGCTACTACTGGTCGTTCGGGATCAAGTGAGCACTAACAATTTAAACTTTGAAAATTAACACTAGCTGTAACAGCATATAATCCAACATTAATGTAGTTGCCTTACTGCTTGTATGGTTGGTCAGCGAAATTACGCAATACAGCTCCGTGTAGTTTCCTATTTAAATACAAGTACAATACTAAAACAACATCAACCGAAATCGACATACTTGTATTTTATACCATTAATAATAATTTTTATCAAACTTTATAATATTTATATAGAAGGTGACACAGCCAAAAAGACAATATAGACAGGCTATAAGGGAACGAGCGAAATTGTAGGTTGTTAAACACATTCCAGTATTTTTCCCCATTAGTAATATTAACGCAAACTAGGGAGCTTTCAAAGTACCGGGCTGTGCCAAACGAACCATTTACGCTCTTAGGAAGGAACAACACGGTACCGTTAGATAACCTGCAAAGTTGGAACGGAAAATGAAATGCCAATAAAATTGCCCTAAATAAAGTTGAGGCCACGATCTATCATTTCAGCTCTTTGTTAGGTAGTTTTTTTTTTTTTACAGAAAATGCATTATTATTAAATTTACTTGAACTAGTTGTATAAATTTCGTTCTAAAGAACAGTAAAGGTAATATTTTAGATCTATTAAATATTATAATAAACAATATACAAATCAGAATGAAATGTAATGTTTGATACAGGGAAGTAATGCTTTCCTATGTAACTCTGAGATTTTATAACTACAACACTAAAATAGAAAGTGATTTAAGGTAACCATAACACAGCTATATATTAAGAGGACTGTGTACCTAGCCGTTGGACAGTGTTGTGGAGTGTCACGCGAATACTTCTTTCTTTACGCGAAACCGCCGAACTTATTCTTAATGTTGTTGTCTATGAAAAGAACACAACTACGTATGCCACTTTTTGAAAATTCAGTGTTCTTGTTAGTAATATGATTTTGGGGTCTCTGGAAATGGCTAAAAACGGCTATTTTAGACTACTGTAATCCTGAAAATACGACTTGAATTCGTAAATTGCAAAATGAGGTGCGTGCATTGGTCTTTACTTCACAATATGCAAAAATAAAATGTTAGGGTCACCGCTCTACAAGAAAAAGACTTCTAGGAAAACATTGCACGTCAGTTTAGCGCTGCGAATAGAGGCCATGTGCCTATCGTCGAGAGTGGTGCTCTGGCTCTTATCACTCCGCTGTTACCGCGCATCAAACGCGGAAAACTGTAACCGGTACACAGGATGTTCGTTTATGCAATAGTTTATCTCCAGGTTTTTTTTAATTGAACTGCAAGGCATTTAAACTTAATTTAAGAGAATTCTTCTGGAAAATGCATATAACGTAAAAGATTGTATAGAGTTGATAAATGTTTAACATCGATATGTGCGTTTACTTGTAAACCTTCAATTTATTAACCTAACACATTTATGAGTTTTTAATATGTGCATGCATGGTGAATTGTGCTATCAAGACAAAAATTACCTAGTTTCGGCTAATTAGTTCGTTGACGAAAATTTATTGAAGTACACAATCAGCTTCAACTTTTCTTGTCTAAAAAAAAAAACACTATAATCATAGCAAAACGAATTTTAACAATACTGCAATATCTAGGCTATTTCTGATATTAGCTCTCATTTAGGCTTTAAAAAGTTAAGTGCCATAAATGAGTGGAAATGAGGAATCGTACCTTAAGTTGACATCACGGCCAAAAGACGAAATACTTTTTTTTTAATAAAATTCCTGCTTTTTAAGTAATTCTAGCAGAAGTTATTCATAAAACCAGCTAGGTTTTCCAGTTTCTACACGATGTTTAGTTATTCATCACATATTTATAATCATTATCCCAACCACACCGTCTTCAGACAAACGCTACTCTCGAAATCTCACGTTTTATTGGGAGTAGCTATAAAGATTATTTGGTATATGTGTGTTCATTATTCCTTTACGAATTGCCTATTACTGTAAATCTAATGAATTTATATCAGTGGAGTATGTTTCTTATTTTCATAGTAGGCTATTTAAAAAATGTGATAAGATACATATTTTGAAGCTTAATCATAGAGAAACTTCAATGATATCAATTTTTAAAAATGCAAAATATAATATTTTAGTACTCAAAATTACGGCGTTATACATGTTTAAACTTCGTACCGCGACTGCGATCTGGCAACAGCGCGCGCCATAAACCCTCCACTGCAATCTAAGGTAGGGACACCCTATAGTTTACAATTTATTTCGTAGCAGCCAGTGATGAACGTTACCAGAGCTACGTCCTCGAAATCATCCAACTTATTTAACGATACTTACTTGTTTCTTCTCGAAAAAATACATTAGACATTATCGCTGTAAATCGGGAACTTACTGTGCTTTCTCCGCCTTTGATTCGGAATGCCGATCCATCGTGTTGCCGCCGGAGTTCGACCATTAGATTTTTGGTAGATGAGGGGGGAGGGGCGTGGACGAGTATCGTCAGTGGGTGAGGGTGAGGGGGGCGATACTGATGAGGGGAGCAGCCAGGGAATAAATGTTTAAACACAGGCCGGCTGGCGGGATGCTGCAGTGAAATGTAAGCAGCTTATACTAATGGAAAAAAAGAGGGGACGAGCGGGCGGGCAGAGGCGGTGTGCGTGAAATACACCCACTTACCCTTGTTACACGAGCATGCACAGTCAATAACAGTCCCCGCTACACCGCCTTGCACCTACGATAAAGCCGCTTACACGAAATTAACACTAAATACATATTTCCAATGTACAGAACAACCTGGTCCACCTGATGTAGGCTACGTGTTTATATTAGGCCTTGTTTCGCTTTCAAGGAGCACAAATGTCAAGAGTAAAACTAACACTCCCCATATTTTGGCTTACACGAATTATGAACACGAAAGTGAAATTGGCAAAATTAAACACGCTACCGGAACTTTCCTTGAATAATAATATTTCAACGGCGGGCAACTATTACAAAAAAACTTCTTAATTAGTAATGGAAGTAATTACCAACTCAGTACGAGACCCTCCAGCTTGTTACGACAGCGAATGTTGCGAATTGTTACTAGAAGTCCGGTAACGTCATATACATCTGACAGTTTCATAAACATGAATAGAAACACTACCAGTGACGCGTGGGAAACAATTTTTCCATGCCTACTTTCTTACCACTTCTATACATCGGTATGTTTACAAATAATTTTCTACAGTGCACGTATGTTGCATCTTTCCATCAACAGCCCTTGAATCATCAATGCCAGAATTTCCGTCAGTAAATGAATCCATTACAGAAAACTCGCACCTCCCTTTTTTTTTATATGAACACACGAACACAAACACTAGCAACTTGGTACACAACGTGTGCGTCCCGGTAGTCTGTCCGCGATGTGGGACACTCACACAAAGCCCGATACAGGAATTCCCCCGGCGCCTTGCCTCAAACAGGGTAAAAAATCTACCTGCACTTTTTTAGGCTAGTAATAAACGTTATTCAAATACAAAGCTGAGTCTTACGACGAAATATTCTCTATTTTGCATACAGATAATTTACCGAAACATAAACACGCTGTTAAATAAATATTGTATTTAAATTTTTCTTTGAAAAATAAAATATAATTAGTTTTACGGGAAGGTCTTCAGTAATTTGAATCTACGTGCATTCTCTATAGAAGTTTACGGACAATACTGCGTTAGGCGCCGAGTGTAAAATTTAACTTTTGTGAAAATATGTACAGGGGAATTTAATAATTCAATTTATAGTGCAATACGTGACTGAATAGAACAAACATGGGCGAGTCCAGAGCTAACAAGGTGAACAGTGGCGGTAGCGGAGGGGCCGTCCTGCCGCAAAAATAAAACCTGCTTCATTCTATTTACCGTAAAGTCCTTTTTGAAATATGTCCTATAATACCGGTCAGCGGGCAACACACACGTACAATACGGCAGGCAATTTTTCCCCTTCAATCCGGACAAACATCTCGTACGAACTTTTTATTACAAATATCCTTTGGCGAGCTTATTACACATTTCCTTTGAGATTGAAAAACGTGTCCCGGCAAGACGGACAGACGGGGAGAGCCAATATTCGCTCACAATGGCGCGCAGTGCGGTGAGGTTTTAGAGAGGAGGGGAAGAGGAGGACACGCAAGGGCGTCCCCGACACACGCTGCTAACCCCTGGCGCGCGGTGAAATATGGACCAGGAGCTGGGGAGGGATGCTGCACGAGGATAGGGAGGGGGGCTCTCACGTAGAGAGTTAACCACCCCTCTTCTCCCGGGAGATGAGGGGGCCAGGGCTCGCGGTCCACACTCGTGCTAGGTCTGTTTGCACCACGCTGCCGCACCGCTTTTTGTTTTACATATACTTATATTACATACTACAAGACTGTTCCCGGTCAAATCAGCATGGCTTCAGTTTTCTACATGCTATTATGCATTCAACTGTACTATTTTCAATATAAAAAAATACCATGAAACTAAAAACGAGTGTGAACGTTTCAGCATTGAAAACTTAGAACATTTTACCCCAATAAAGTACGGGTTTTGGTTATTATTACCATTGGAGAAGAACTCAGTTAATGTTGACATCCTCCTACATACGTAGATACACTAGAAAAACGCGAACCAACATATATTCACAGTCAACACAGTCCCCAACAATATGTAGAATATTTGCCCGACTATTATTGGATAATGCAATTTGTGACATGCATTAACAGTTACGTGAAAAATCACAGACGCTCTGTGTTAAAGTATTTCTGGGCCTGTTGAACAGAGTAACAATGCTTGAAAAACTATAGCCAATAGCAATACAAAAACTTCAGTGTTATTGATTTTCCTGTCTCGCAATTATACGAAGTGAACGTCTTACTCATGAGCCCTACACGCCGAGTAAGCAAATGATTAAAATGGATCATTTTGTAATAATGTTACAAGGCGTTTGCTAAAATTAACATGCTACAGTAGTGCATGTTTTTTCCATCACATGACCGATGGTCTATCAACAAATCACTGTTTTAGCATTAAGTGCCGTTTATATTCTTCTAAATAATCAGTTAGCTAGTGACTGTTGATAGTCGATTCCACAATATTATTGGTAGTTAGAAAATGGTTTACAACAACATCACAACATTTGTTACTTGGGTGAACGAGACCTTATACAGTGAACCCATGCTAAGAATAAAGGACCACGCCCTCGATCTTGATAAGCAAAACACACACGAAACTCACATTACAAAAACTACTACACTATGACGATAAGAAATGACAATGTTACACTGTAAAAATGTTCTGTACTTTTACAAATGAAAATCCTTGGAAACCCAGTTGCCAAAGCGATTCCTTGTAAAACCACCATTTTAGTTTTACAATTTTTTTTTCTTTTCAGAGGATGTGATTTTCGGGTTAACTATGTAATTTGAGACGAACCTATGAATTTGGTAGGCTACAAATGTTTGTTAAATATTTTTGTCACGAAGAAAAACCTTGCAACTTTATAAACTAATTTTACAAAAATGAAGCCTCTTGTCCATTTACAAAAGATTGTGAAACCACAAAGAAATGCCTTCTAATTATTTTAAAAAAAAATTATACCACGCAGGCAGGAACTGTCGGCACATACAAGGAATTGCTTTCTATATCACGAAATTTACCTTTGTAGTTCAGTAATCAAGCGTTAGAATGACAAATCTGCTATTTTTAACTAACTCTGCAGCAATATATGAAGCTATAGCTGTCCACGTGAAAAACAGTCTTATCTTCGTCGCTGCCACTAACAGCGACTACGCCTGGACCTTATTTATAGTCACAGCAAAGTTAACGTTGTGGGGCAATTACAGACTGTTAAATTTAAGAGGTTAATCTAATTAAACACGTAGTTTACGTGGTATTAAGACTGATTCCCCTCGAGCAAAACCATTGGAGATGGAGCCCTCAATAACAGATTTGTTTCTTATAATCTTCACTTGAAGCTAAGTGGCATTAAGGAATTTTGCTGAAGTATAAACGTAGGCCTATTTGGTAGGTATATGTAGGCTGATGCTGTCCAGGAACTTCAGTAGATAGTGGACTGCGTAATCTATTTTCATCACTTTTGAACGACTTAATCCAAATTACACTAATATAACCTGCCTTGCAGGATTTTTTTGTGTCGGACTTGAACGTTTGCACAGCCTTTAAAAGGACTTTCAACCCAGAACCTCCCGAACAATAGATCGGAGCTATGAACAACTGCGCCACAAAAGGTCGAAATTATTAATGAAAACTACTTTTAAAAATGTAATGATTTCCTGGGCTCTCAGAGCTGTAGAATGAAACTCCTATATAATTAATTTCTCGCTGGTCTTACTTGCTTTTCAGATTGTCTGCCTGTGCCAGCATTCCCAGGCTATGAGTAACCGAACACAAGTGCCTTCTACAGAAGGTACACGAGTCCGGAGAACTGCATCACTAAGCCAGCTTCAGGTGGAAGGAACGGAAAATAGAAGAATACATGAAGTCGCCCCGGCATCCGAACACGGGACCTCAAGCATACTCGTGGACGAGCTTGCAAGTTTTCCACATCATGTTCCACGAACCCTGTCGCCGCCACACTGCAGTAATTTGCGCGCGGCCTTACTGCGACCTGAGAATTCCAAGCAACAAGTCAATATTCACAGTCGAGTGTCAGGCTGCATGCAATTGTTTGTAGGAACGACTGACACCATTACGACTGTAATGAGAGTATAAGCAAGCTGTTTCTGGACACTACCGCCTGCCTGCGTGTCATCGCGAGACTAACACCACACACCTAACTAAGCTACTGTATTTCTTTAACTTCTATAAATCTGATCTGTTCTGAGGGCATTCATTGTTAAGGGCGCCACATACCTGCTCGTTAGAGACTCCGAAGTGACGGATCTCTAAGGGCCACCTTGAAGCGCGTATAAAATGCTTCATCGTTTAAAAAATACTAGCGCACCTTCCCCGCCCCCCGGATTGGTGTGGTAAGAATATTTAACGGTATTTTAACAACGTGGTGAAAGTGTCGACGAGGGTAAAGGGTGAAGTGAGAAGTGAGGCGAAGGGACAACACATCCGTGTGCTAGTCATGATTCGAAACCAGGACCTCTCGCACCGTAGACCGGCGCCAAACCGACTACGGAGTCAAGCTATCGCCACGAGACAAGAACTAACTAGAGTGCAAGATTCCCCCCAAACCACTTGTACATGCAAATATATTGGTGGAAAGTGTAGCAAAGTTCATTTCAAGTTTCAATCAGAGAGCTTCGCATTCTTCCGGTTACTACATTTTGAAGACTAATAAAAAAAAATCAGCTACGTTTTAGAACTTCGAAAACCGTGTTTTTGACGGGCATGGTGTGTTAATTACATTCCGTAGTACTTGACCTAAGTGTTTAAGCCCGTAGACTGGCACAATGGGCGCAGTGGAACAGTTTCGTAAAAATAGGTATATTACAACGTATTTTAAAGCGCCTGGTTGACGGCGCCATTAATGGGCATTATGTAATGCTAATCGCAAGACAACCTTTATTTTATATAGTTTAACTAACACTTCCAAATAGTTTTATATTTAAAAAATGTTGACTGAGTTTGTAACTATCTCATGTCTAAGTGTTCACGGAAAATTATCGGCAGATACAAAGTTTATGGCAAAGCTATTTCAAAGATCAAAGCTATTTTAGACGTCCCGCAAAATTTTTTTTTGTTAGATATTGGCAATCTGATACATTAAGCACCATAACATTTTTAGTCCTTACTGCATATTATCAAGTAAACTACGCCCAACGTACCTGTTACGCAACAAGTTTCGCAGCCGTGTCCCAAATAACTGTTATATAGGTCACGTGCACACACTCTCCTCCCCCCACCACCATTACTCGTTCCTACGTTCCTTGAATAAATGTCACCCTTGCTCTTCACAAACGCTAGAATCGATTGTGAAACCATTCATCGGTTCTTTACTAGTTCTTATGATTCTTATAACACTTTCATCTGTATCTTTATTTTTAGGATAATATTCCGGCCTTTTTTTTCTCCTGTTTCTACGTTTTTCGCGATAATATTTGAAAAGCTTAAACGAGAGCCAATATCAAAAATCTGTTCGGCAGTTTTCTTTAAAATGGTTTTCCCCGGTTACGTTGGCTAGATTTTTCAAGGCAATAAATATAATGATTTTTTAACTGATCATTTAATCTAAACAGCGTAATTCCTTGTCTTGAAAAAACTAGCAATCACGGCAAAACCCACTTTAAACAAAACTTTGCAGTAGACACACAGGATAGTGGCCTTAAGAAAATATTACTATACGCCGAATCTCAGGAACACAGAATAAAATTACGTTTTCCCCAAATGTATGTTCGTAGCCAGGTTTATGGTCCGAATCAAAGTAATGAGTTTAATTCAATTTTTTTCAAAACAATGATATTACAACTACCGTTAATAAGTTTGCAAAATAATAAAAAATCCCCGACGTTAAAAAAACCGAGCAAACCACTGCCAGAAAGGAATATTAAACAACTGCGTTTTATCTTGTGGCTACGAACACATGCGCTTTCTAAATAATACGGAACTGAATACGTGGGGTCAGGATGAGAACCCAGGTCCTGACGGCCGACGTGACGCGGGCGAGGAAGGGCGGTGCGCGAACCACCGTGGCATTCTGGGCGCCTCCTGACCTCGCCAGGTATTGATCGAGCCGTGTGGGTGAAGGGGGGTGGGAGCAGGGAAGACGGTGGCAACTGGCCTCGTGCGAAAGGTCGCCTTCGGGACTTGCTCGCTCGCATTCTCGTCTCGCCGCGTTCGTCGTCAGCCCGAGATCGTTACAAAAAAACATGCCGCAATCACTGCCGGCCGAGACACACAAAGAGAATATCAACAAGCGTGATTCCTTTACTAGCGGCAGCTCAGTCTCGTCCCACAATATAGTTTTCATACACATTTATATATATTGAGAAGTTGAGGTAAGTGGACTTTTTACGTCTCGTCAACAGCGAGGTCATTAGAGACGGCGACATTCAACTTAGCACATTTGCTGAAACTGAAAATAAATATTTTAAAAATTCAATTTTTTTTTAATGTTTATTCTTTATTTTTATGAGCATGACATTGTAGCCTGCAATGTCTTTATCAACTGTGATTTTTTTTTTTTTTTGGTATATCAGTTGGTTTTAGTGTAGTCCTTATTAAAACGGAAACACGCAAAATTTGACTTTAACCAAGCCATTACGCGAAAACTATGAAAGATAAAAAAATTTCACAAGAGACAAATTTAGTCACATTTTGTGTCTAAAATAAGAACAAAAATATCTGGTACAAATAAAAAAAAATTGTGACGAAAATTGCTGTAAACCGCGCCCTTGAGTTAGTTAGACCTGGCGCATGAGATGTGACGTAGTGTGGTACGAAAAGTGTTTTTTCACGTATAGGCCTAACTACTAAACGTGTTTTCAATATGCATGTCTACGAAAAAAAAAAGACAATTAAAACTATGTCTCTAGCGTTTTAAAAATACCGCTAGCTTATTGATACGTAATCAAACGTCTCAAAAGTGGTAAAAATTGCTTTTTTAGATTGCGATATCTTGAAAACGACCAACCGTAATTGAAAAACAAAATGATGGCGACCTGCATTGGACTTTGCCTCATACTTTCCACACATAAAACAACAGGGTCACCGCTTGAAGTTCTATTGACAAACACTTTCTACGAAAACACTGCACGCTAGTTTAGTCCTCTGCGCTTAGAGGCGAAGCGGTGTTTAACGCACGTATTGGAGTCGACTTATAAAAAAAAAACTTAGGTCCAACTAACTCTTAAAACTTCTGCATTTAGAAGAGGAAAAAAGTCATATAGGCAGAAACACGCAAGGGAAAAAAGATACGAGCACACATTTTAAAGTTTTTTTTTGCCATGAAAATACTCATTTGTTCATTATTGTCAGGATAGTAAAAAAAAGTATAAACAATGCAACAGCAATTATGTGCCGCACTGAGATGAACAAGAGGTGAGGGAAAGTTCCACAGGTGAGAAAATTCTCATAGCCTAATAACATATCACACTTGCACAGATGAGCAACCAGTATCCGTAAGTACACACTTTCCATACTGAATTGGACAGAAACAATATGCTAAAATGAATTCGTCTCTGATGAATAAGGGAGCGAACTTCGCCATTTGTTTACGGTACACGTAATGAATTTCAAAAGACTTTCTTTTAAATACCTCTGTTAACTGGTCCTAATAGACAGCTGAATGGTGTAGTGAAGGCAGTATCATGTGGCAGCTGATGACAACACGTGCTGAGGACACGGGGTGTGATGACAGGCGACGGTATAGGACGGCGAGTCTGTGGCATGACACGTAACTCGTGCACTACCTTCATATATTATTCACAGGAACATTTTTAGACCGGATGCGTCTGAGAATATATTGCTGCAACTCCCATGACTTCTCCCACTAAAAGTTGCATATCCGCCAAGTTCTAAGCGCTGGCGCGCGTACAAACGGCACTGCAACCGAGGTTTAACTATTTTTACTTTGTGCAAAAAACGAAAAAAACAACGCAAATTAAAAAATCTAACTGTTTTAATAATTTAACGAACCTGTTTCCCGATAACTGCGCAACAGGGAGTTCTGTAGTTAGTTACATTTCTAAGAAAATGCCTTTATTTTATATCCCGGCGGGATCGATCCCTGAATTTTCTCATGTGGGAACCGCGCTGAACGACGCCGTTGGTCGGCGGGTTTTCTCGGGGATCTCACGTTTCCCCCACCCGTTCATTTCGGCGCTGCTCCACACACACATCATGTCACCCCTCACCAGCACTAAAGACCTTGATGTTGAACGCTGACCAAAATCTCACTCAAATGTTATACCTCTCGTCGATGCCGAGATCATTACAAACGGCTACACAACTTACACATGAACAGTTAACTAGGAGGGGAAGCGGCCATTCACCTGGAGATATTCCGGGGAAACAGCAGAAAACCAAAATCAGGAACAATCTTTCCGAATGCAAGTCCGCCGTGTGTTACCGCTGCGCCATATCTTTATGAAAAAGAAATTTTCAAATGTACGCTCTGAATGCAAATGGGTACCGTGCGCTGTGTGTTGCCTACATGTTAACCTGTCATGTAACATCTCGCGTACCTGAACAGACCACTGGACGATCCACGTGCCAGCAGTCGACCCAAGTCGACGACAGAATAACTCTTGAAAGATTCATCAGCGACCATCAATTCCCACTTCCCTCCCCGGATATTTCCTCTTTCCCATCTACCCCTCATTACTCACAGCTTTGTTTCCCCCGTACCTTTCCCTATTATAACAGACTTTTCTGATTTCCTTTCATTCTTCCCTCCCAGCCTCTCATCCTCGTACAATACTTTTATCAGGCGTTCATTCATATTGTAAAGCTTACATTATCATTTCACGAACATTAGTAAGAGGGAGGAAGCGGGCAGGACACAAATCCCGTCTTTATTATCCGGTTCAGCATCGATTGATCGTCATTGTTACCAATATCAAAGCACTACGGTAAAAAACAACAACTCCTTACTTCACCCGACATGGCCCGTACTAAGGTGGTCTCATAGAGGCTAACGACGTCCTCGACCAACCGTAATTTTGTCCGCCTACGAAGCCTCAAAAAATCTCGAAAATATCAAGTTTTCTCCCGAGTGCCTCGGCATCATCTCAACACAGTAGCCGACACTCTCCGCTCAGGGACCTTATTCTAAGTTTCTCGGAATTGACATCTCGATCGTGAAATAACGATTCTCGGAAAATTTCACGTATTAGTTATTCTAAGTTACATGTAGTGCATCGGCTACTATCGATTCTCGTTTCAACCCGATCGGGAGTTCTCGAGTGCTTGTTGCTGTCGAGAGCTGTTTCACGATCGGGAAGTCTAGTTAACAAACATGTCGGACGAAAATGCGAAGGTTACGTTTATTATAGATCGGCACAGTATTAATGAATCCCCGCTCTCTAAAAGTTGTGCCTGATGTAATAACATTAATGTATCGTTAGAGCCATATTTCAATTCCGCACTTATTAAATGTAATTAAACACATAGTGTGTACAATAAAAATATGTTCAACATAAATACTCTGTTACATTTGTTAAATATAACTATTTTAGTCTGCAAGTAATATGTGCACAGTTAGGAGTGTGGCTTCGTAACTCAGAGGTGGTTATGGCTTGGTTCAAATCTTCTCAAAGTTCGTAATTTTTAAATTTAGTTTATTACGGTAGAATACGTCTTAATATTCCAAAGCAATAAGCGAATTGTTTTTAAGTTGTATTTTTATGATACTGTAATGCCTGTAAAAGAGCAAATTACGACATGCACATTTTAACTTAAGTATCGCAATATCTTACCGATGTATGCAATGAATTTTACTGCATCTTAAATAATATTAGAAGTGTTGAAACTGTGCAAACTGTTAAGTATTTTAAGCATTTCAAGTACTATATTAGACAGTAGATCATTAGTTGTTCACATATTTCAAAGTGATAAGTGGCCAAGCGGTTAGAGGTATTTGGGTGCTACTTCCTGGAATACATACTGTTCGAATCGTCACAAAAACGTGAGATTTTTAATATGTATTATAATACGTACGCTATATTCTAGTGTTGACAAGTCATAAGTAAATTAGTTTTCAAAAGGTAATTCTATGATTTTTAAAATTCGCCAATGGTTATACAGGACATTTTGATTTTGCGTTGTATATTTGAGCACTGACTATTTAATAAGACATGCATATACGTAATTGGCTTATTAAATTGTCTACTAAATGTTCTGTTATTTAATATTGTTCGGAGAGTCCCTAGC
This sequence comes from Medauroidea extradentata, assembly GCA_003012365.1. NCBI lineage: Eukaryota > Metazoa > Arthropoda > Insecta > Phasmatodea > Phasmatidae > Medauroidea > Medauroidea extradentata. Next base: position 48,592 of record PNEQ01126165.1, read on the forward strand.
AGCCATCAGTGTAAAGAGTTGAGTTGAAACGAAACATAGTGCCAACACACTACGCACAAAATATCCCGTGCAAATAGTTTCGAAAAAATATTCTTTATTTTACTTAATAAGAAAAATCAGCTAGTTACATTCTTACCGACTAATATATTAAATTATTTAACTTACAAGAGTAACATTTAGGCGAAACATTATTTTTCGTGTAATTTTTTCGTAAAAATTTCAAGTATTTATTTTTGACCAGTTGGTTGTTAACTATAAGTTAAGATGGTGGAGAAAACTGCTAGAGGGGGAAGTCGATAACCCGAACTTTGCCGAAGTAAAGAGACGTCGAACCGACACTGCACTTAGAATAGCCTATTTCGAGTTGTTTCTTTCCCGATCGGCTGAAGTGCTCTCTCTCTCTCGGAACCGAGATCGAAAGGTAACCTTAGACAACCCAAGAAACTTAGAACAAAGTCCCAGAACACGTCAGGGGAAACCCCCCAGTGAACTTTTCATTTAAGAGCGGGACCGAGCGACGTGGCGTAACGGTAACACGTTGGGACTCTCAATCGAGAGGACCCAGGTTCGATTCTCGGCTCCGGCCATTCTGATCTAAGTTTTCTATGGTTTCCCGAAATCAGTCTTGGAGAATGCTAGGTTAGTTCCTTAAAGTGGGCAATTGCCGATTCCTTTACTAGTCTCTGTCCTTGTGTACAGTTATTTGTATAACCGTCTGTAACGACCTCGCTATCGACGAAACGTAAAGCAAAATAAAAATATAACAAAAAAATCAAAGAACAAAGGTACAAAGTAAGACGGAGACGCGTCACACAGATCTTTCTCAAGACGCTGAACTAGTGCCTAGTCTTTCCATACACAACAAGCCTGCATGAGTTTTCTGCGAGGATCCTGTCATTATAGCATAGAAACTAAGCATGTGTGCTGCACGTCACTGCACCTTTTTAGTATACTGTACACACATTTTCATTCCTGCAAAGAAATTGCCAATCACACCTTTCAACAGTTCTCTTTTCTTCTCCTTCTCTCTCTCTCTCTCTCTCTCTCTCTCTCTCTCCCCCCCTTAAACACACAAAGAGCGCGCTTAAACAGCCCTTTTAGAAAACAGCGCGCAACAGCTAAAAGGCTAACACGCAGTTGTAAGGAAAACTAAAACTGAGTACCTGCTTTTATAAAATACTTAATCTAAGTAATTAAAATATACAAAAATTGTCATTCGAGCAATTGGTCTGGATTACAAGAAATTATATAATTGTAAAACCGAAAAAAGTATTAGTTAACACAGCACAACTACATGTCCTGCCATAGACGACTCATGCTTATAAAATGACTTTATAATTCTCAGAGTTGTAAACGAAATCCCATAATGAATTGCAAAGTTTATTACCTTCTCATTTCGGTTTCCTGTGTAACATCAAAATAATATTACTTTGACAAGTGTCGGATCATGCATTATTTTTCCTATAATCCTCCCTCCCTTCTTATATATTCTTAAAGAAACTCGTAACAGTAAACCTTACCGTCAACAGATGTAATCACTTATAAATAACCGGCTCCTTTTTAGATTCAAGAATGCCGTGAGCTCCTTGTTAGTTTAATACACAATTTGAAAAAATGTTAATGACGTAAAAATTTGTTGGAAATATGTCAAAATTTGGGCTGTAAAGATAATACACATATTTTTAATGTTCCCGTGACATATGTATTTTGAAAATCAGGAAATAACAAACCGTCAAATGTCAGTTGTACCTATTTTATAAAACATGATTCCTCACATTTGCACATATGACACCACACGCACACATTACAAACGCAAGACGCTTTTGTTCCCGATACAAAGATGTAATAAACCGGCAGGAGAAACTTCAACAAAAATAAACAGATAAAATACCCGTGATGATTCGCGGCCAGCAGGCCAAGGTCGCCTACGAGAGAGACTGGTTCGTCAAGCGCCCCGCCTGTCCCCCTCTCCTTCTGTTCATCTTATTTTCACACTGCTCAAGAATATCTACACAGCCTTGAAACGTAGTCGAATTATTCACTCTGTCTTCTGGAAGATATTTCCCAATCAAGAGCGGTTTCAGCTCTGTATTTCGGGGAAGATGAAGGGGATGCCTTTAAAAAGCAGATATATTCACACCCAAAGACTAAAAAGGGGGGAGAAGATCCGGACTCCGGAGTCCCCCCCCCCTCACCTGAAAAAATTTTGCTTTTAAGGTGCAAAATTTTGCTGTTTTCGGAGTTTCTTAACCAAAAAATTCTACATATCACTTGAAGGAATTTTAGTATTTTAAGGTTAAACTATGCTTTAAAAGTGAAAACCTTTATGCTAATACAAAAGTTGGGTAAATTTTTAGCTTATAATGCCATATGTATTTATACAGTGTTAATTAAGTAATAAGTAGGCTGGATATTTATTGGCTCGAAAACTGCAATTTTTGGTAAAGTTTAATCACAGGTTTGGGGGGGGGGGGGTAGCTGTATCCCCTTAGATTCGTCCAGGTCCCCGACGTTATAATTGCGGCCACGGATTTTATTCTCGGATCTATAGGGTTCGACTGGACACGGTATCTTCCAGGATACTCCAGGCGTGAGACACAGCGACATACCACACTTCGCACAGTTTGCGTTCCTAGACGAAGCTGGAAGGCGAGAATAATTCCTACAGCACACTTGATTATGAGCTGGCATTACCTTACTTAAACACATATTGTTAAGGGCGTTGAACCCTTACAATTAGATTTTTTTTATATTTGTGCCAAACACTGTTCAACTTTTGCACATCAGATAACGCGTCATTTTTCCAAAATAACAAAAAAAAATAGGCCCCATAGTTTTTGCATAATCACTCCTCAAAGTCACAAAATGGCCAATGCGGTGTAGCCAAAATAAAAAAAAAAGTAATTAACTAATAAATTCAAAATTACAGTAACTGATAGTCAGGGTATAAATGCATTTTATGACATGGTTGACATAAGTTAGTTTTGAAAATTTCAGTAGTAGCTAAAAGTCAAAGTTGTGAAAACATTTACTCATTTTCATCAATTTTTTTAAAAATACAAAAATGTATTGCTTACAAAAGTGTCTTGAAGTAGCTCACATCATTAAGAATTAATATGAATTATCTTGTTTCTGCAAGTTAATTATTTTTTATTATTTTGGCTACACCGCAACTGCCGTTTTGCGACTTTGATAGGTGATTATGCTAAAACTATGGGACCTATTTTTTTTTATTAGGGGAAACGGCGTGTTATCTTATGTGTAAAAGTTAAACAATGTTTGGCACAAATATAAAATTTTGAATTTTTAGAGGATCCAACGTCCTTAAGAGTAATGAGTTTCCATTTAAACCGACGATTCTCTAGTTCTGCCTGATTACTTTCTTTAAGTGTCCCCCCCCCCCCCACCTAGGTTCATTCGGGGCACGGAAACCATAAAGGCGATAAATCGAATACATAACACGTCCGTCAAACACCTCATCGCGTCTAAGCGCGAATGATTAAACTATCGTGCAGTGTTTTCGTAGAAACCGTTTTCCAACGGGATTTCAAGCGATGACCCTGTTATTTTATTTGTGGGAAGCATGAGGTAAAGTCCAATGCAGGTTTACATGATTTGGTTTCCTGATTACTGTCGATATTTTCTCAGCTACAGCAACGTGAAGACATTTTTAGCACATTTAAGGAGCTCGGAAATCATGTTTTTGATTAGCGAACGACATTTTTAAAATCATAGTGATACAGTTTGAAGAGTGTCTTCTTTTCGAAGATAAACGCCTTGGAAATACTTGTAATAGTTACACAATAAAAAATTATTTCCGTACCAGGCTACAGCACGTCTCACGCGCCAGGTCCACTAAGACTGATTCATATAATACTCGCCAAGAACATGAAACAGATTGGAAGATTATCTGCTTCACAAACGAAATAAAACAAATCGGAGGCATGTCACTGCTAAACTGGACCAGACCTCAACAAACATTTTATTAAGTATTTTCGCTGGTGCAAGTAGCCTATATACGTGCATATTTTCTGTGAGGATTAGTATATATCTGCCCGTACACGCACATTTACATATTACTGAATTAAATTACGACACGTCCCTATGTTTCCAGCGTGTTATCACAATCTAAAAATTAACATTTGAAGGGAACCACAACATAAAATACTACTATAAACACAAGTAAATTATCTATAGGATATACATAACAGAAAAGTACGCAGAACTGGCAATTATATACGTAGAATACATACTGCATTGCAACAGGCTGGGTACAGCCGCTTTAGAGTGAGAAAATAAATTAAATTACAATGTTCAGTTACCAGCGCTCGGTAGTTCACGGACCAGTACAATTAGTAGTTAGTAACAAATGTGTTGTCATTCAGGCATCTTCGCAAACACATATATAACGAGCAAAAACTTCATTTCAAAATTTATTGTAAACTCAGTGTATGCGCGCATACCCAGACCTCCCCAAATTAACTGTTCTCGGAATAGGTTTCTCTCTTTTTTTACCATTGTTGCCTATAGATACCACATCTGACTTTAGTGCTATCCAATGTCTTGGGGGAAAAAAAGGAGGGGGGGAGGTAATGGAAACGACTGCGAAAGGTATCTTTAGGGCTTTAGCGCTCTCAGTACGTTCTGTCATCAATAATCCTTTGGCTTTTAACATGTGGCAATAATATATTGTCGCACACGTAATATGTGTGCTATAGGACAAGGTCGACTCTCGCTCGTTCTCCACTTGCCTGGTCGCCTCTAAGAGTTCATCTGGCCCTCGAGGACTACGGTCAACATCGCTTACAACAACGGGGCGTGTCGATGAGCTCTGCAGGTTCTGAAACAACGATTGTTCTAAGGCAGTTCACATATTACAACTCGCGGCGAACAAGAAGTGCTGGATGGCGAGGGGTGGTAAGGGGAGGCACAGTAGCATGTTAACTCAGCTAACAAAGGCGACGCCCACTCAGCTGGCATGAGTCACGTGACACGAAGCACTTCAGAGACGCTGCTTACTCGCGCGTTTAACAGCTGACATGCTACACTCGTTATCTTTACTTCATCAGCGCGATTTGCAAAATAACACTTCTGGAAAACGCCCACTGCGCATAGAGTACAATGGTACATTCGGTTCAAGGTCATTCGGCCAATTCGAGAGTCGTTAATTATTTCCCTCTATACTCATGTTCTACTGTATTATTTAGAATTTTATAGTGGTAATGTATCGATTAAATTATTCCTTAATTATTACAAATATTATGTAACATTCACGTGAAAGTAACAATAATTATGTAACGTCTGTTTTTTAATTTATATTCAATAAGTCGTAAGCCAAATAATAACACGCTCTACTCCGTTGTAACATCGCCGTAATTAAGCCATTCAGTGCATAAAATTTCTTAAACTATCCGCCATCACCATCCATACATGAATATAGGTTAATAACGGCAAAATCAGTGAAAGTATAACCGTCGCAGTTTATACGGTGCGAAATTGCTATGAGTAAAATGGGCAAAGAAAACCTGTATAGTATCGTAGGGTCCATTGAATCTTCTAGCTGCCGGAGGAAATTATAGCTTATACTGTATTTTAAGTTGTGCACCGAAGTGTAACCCGGGGGAATGCATTACAGTCACCAGTGCAACTGCACAGACTACTATCATATGCACATAAAAGCACGCGATAAAAAGTTCTTAAAATTAGAGTATTATACCATACATCGATCGACATAGTCGCGAAGGTTGCGTCTTTGCCAAATCTCAACGTAGGCATAACAATTAAATGTTTTTCTGCTGTGCTATAGGGCAGGAGTTGCGTAATTCTGTATCTGTACTGATTGTCGAACTGCTGTATAATCTATACCGTGTGTGGTACTTGTGTGCTGATAGTACACATTGGATATTGCATTGAACGTTACGTTTTGGGATGATGTGTTTATTAATTTAGTTAATACATTTATGCGACAACACTATCTTTTCATCGTACGCTTCGAAAGGTGAGAGGTTCTGTCTACAGGCCTATATTATTCCGAGGTTCCTGAAAATTAATATACTATTACATAGAAACCCATGAGAAAAGTCCCAATTCAGCCATTTTCACACACACGTATTAATTGTTAAAAACTAAAGTTGTGTGTGGCCTACCGCGCGCTTAAGTCTAAAATGTGTTGCAGTGTGTTCGTAAATACGTTTTTTACTAAACTATTCCACGTGTGCACATTGTACCAATGTACAAAAAGAAAATAAACATATTTCAAACGACGACGGAAAAGTATAGTTTAAACATATGTCAACTGGAAAATCATTTTGGAACCCTTCAAATTCGCTAAAAACAGCCTTTTCAACCTGTTACATAAAAAAACTGCTCGCGGGATTCATGTGAAACTACTCTAGAAACATGCAATGAGCTTTGCTTGAAACTTTTCACCCTGGGGTCACCACTGAAAGTCTCAGGCGAGAGATTTAAGATACCACTGTCCACGCCGTTTCAGTGTCTCGTGGTTACAGCACATGTTTTTTAAAGGGGTAATTTAGACAGGGCTCCGGTAACCGTTTAGCTACCTACAATTACTACACACGTATATGATAAAGGCTGACTTGCAACTCGAGCCCATGATTGGCGGGTTGTAATTTTCCAATTTTGTTTTCATAGTACGTGAACGATACGTATTGAATATACTAGCTAAGGGTAAAATTGACAAAGAGGAAGACTTTCAGATCAAATTACCGTTATCTTATTACTTTTTTCCACCTCATTGCGGCCTTTGTTAAGTACGTGCCTCTATGTCTGTCCATCAACTCACAACAAAGGAGTCAAGGAAATCGTTCGTAATTACGACTGCGACTATAAGGAATAATACCGTAGTCATACCTTAGGTCGTTTAACAAACGGTTCCCGCTTTATTACACCAGATAAGCTTGACATAAAATTTAATTTTGAAAAAAAAAAAAAAAAAAAAAAAAAGTAAAAAACAAACGTTTTTTCACAATATGAAGTAAACAATTTTAAAGGAATAATTATTAAATCTAAAAGACTTTGTTCACCTTCGATAGGATGTTCCACACTGCATAACCTAATTTTTCGAATAAACTAAAATAAGAATAAAGCCACCAACCAAAAAAATAATTTCAACGTAAAAAAAAGTAGGATCCTTGACATATGTTTCGTTACATTTTTATGTGGCTGCAGTAGCGAATTGACAAATCATTTGCCTCCCACCTAGGCGAACCGGGTTCGACTCCCAGCGGGGTCTGTCACCGATTTTCACATGTGGGAATCATGCCGGGCGATGCCGTTGGTAGGCGGGTTTTCTCGTGGATCTCACGTTTCCCACGCCTATCATTCCAGCGCTGCACCATACATCATTTCACCACTCAACAGCGCTGACCAAAATTGCTCACTCTTACTTTTTTATTGCTAGCTATTCGCAAAGGTGGATTCATTATGAAAAGTAGAGACTATCTTACTTTCCTTACAGATAATTTATTAATCAATTACTTTACTCTCATTTTAAGCGTATTCAAAAAAATTAAGTTTGGCCGAATTGTGTGGAATTATACAGCTGTTGAACAAAATATTGCCAACTAAAGCGTGTCTAGTGTTTTAAACACTTTTTCTTTAACAAAATTTATTCAATAAGTAATGCGGACGCTCAAGTATTTCTGTCGCAGCAGGTTGGCATAGTTTAGAAAATGGTGAGAATACCAATTATTGTATTGTTATCGGTTCTTAATACACGTGGAAAATTGCTAATAGTTTAGACATCTGATTGTGTATGAAATTGAACTGAAAGTTTCCATCTACGCAGGTCGAGATAATTAAAGCGTGTTAATATACAACATGACACAAAGACATCAATGGTTCCAGTAAGTAAGATGATTTGCGGTGTTCCAGACGACCAGCTAGTGAAATAAAATTTCCCGAGGCAAAAATTGATGAGGCGATACGAGCTACATAAGACACAAACCAGCATGTATGTAGTAAGTGTATTTAAGAAAAAGTACAAAGAGTTCCTACTGACAAGCCAAAATCGAAAATAAATAAAACAATTATATAAAGATGACAGGAGACTAATTCAGCATTATGTAACATATCTAACGATTTGTAAACTCTCATATTTTTTATGTAACACACTTAGTTTAATCTTCTTTATTAATAACTTCTGTAATTTAGCACGTAAGTTTTTATGTATCTTATTGCTTCTTCTAGGCTTTGTTTTTTATAACTGTATGTAGTCAACAATATGCACGACAAATTGTAAAACGGCCGTGGTGCTGAATTATGCTCGTGTTAAAAATAAATAAATGCTGCGTGACGTCATCATCTGGAGTAGCCAACGTGGAGGTCATTAGAGGTTAAAACCAGCTGTTCAAACAGGATACGGGAAAGGAATATGCCACTGCCTGTAGTAAGGTCCAATCCTAGCACTCGCCTAAAGTGATTTCGGAAAACCAAAGAAAACTATCGAAAACAGTGCGACCGGGATTCAAAGCCTAGTTCGACTGAATGTAAGTCCCGGAGTGTCACCACTGCGCCGCATCCTCATTCTGTCGTTCAGATTTGTCTTTTTTTAGTGAACACCGTACGAAGAATTTTAATAGCTTCGTTTAAAAAAAAAAAACACAAATTTAAAAGAAATATGCGAAACAGTTAAGACTATGATTCTCCATTCCTACAACTCTTGCATGTGTAATTTTTTTAAACACACAAGTCTCATTATTCCATAAAAATTGTTTTCACTACGCAGACATTTTTTTTTTTTCGGTGTTGAATAAGTAACTGTAGCTCATTATTATTCCAGTAATTAATACATACAACGATCTTTAAACTATTTTCTCCCTTTCAAGGGTAAAAACGTGCAAAAATGGGAGATTGTTGGGTAAAGTAGGCGACTGGCAGCCTGCAGTGGACGCCTGAGCGCCCCGGCGATACAGGTTGTGCTCGAAGAGAGCCAAGACGTCGGGAGGGTGTTGCTATTAGTGTGTCCCAACTGTAGATTGCAGTACAGAGCTTACTGCGCGCTGTTGCCAGATCGCAGCCGCGTTACGAAGTTCGAGAGTTGTACTTCATAATTTTAAGTGCTAAAATGTTACAGTTTACATTTTCGAATTGATATATTGTAATTTGTTTAACATTAAACTTTAAAATATGCATCTAATCACATTTTATAATACTTTAAAATAAGAAACTGTTCACATGTCCCACTGATATGAATTCATTAGATTCATAGTAACAGTCAATTTGTAAAGAACTAATTATCACATACCTTTTAATCATTTAAACTACTTCAAATAAAACGTGAGATTACGTACAAAGGAGTAGAGTCTGTCTGAAGACAAGAACGTGGTTGGGGTAACGTCGATGATTATGGAATCGATTATGGAAAACCAAAATGTAGAAACTGGACAATCTGGCTATTTTGTCATTATTAATTTTTGCTGAAATTGCATTTGAAGTGGGAGGAATTTTATGAATCAAAACGGTACGAACGTTTGGCCTTGATGTGAACGGCCCCTCATTTACACTGCTTTTGTGACACTTATTTTTTTTTAAAGCCAAAATGAGAGCCGATAAATTTGTCTTCCAGTATTGTTTAAATTCGTTTTACTATGATCATACTGTTCTTTCAAGACAAAAACATTACATTGAAGAAGCTTACCTAACTGAATTTTCGTCAATAAACTAATTAGTCGAAACCAGGTAATTTTTGTCTTGGGGTGGAAAAACAGAAGACGCAGTAAAAAACCATGCAAAAACTGGGTGACCTATTTTTATAACATTTATATGTAATTTGTTTTAAGTACTTAAAATAATAATTAAAATTCGATAAAAAAAACTGACAAACATTTACGTAAGGGAATTTCGTCTTTAATTTTCGGTTTCAACTTTGCAGATTAATTAAAAGTACCATATTGCTGTTGTTTCATCCTAAGAGCTTGGAACAGATGGTTAATATGAATGCTTCCTTAATTGCCTTAATAAAACGTATGCGTAAAATACTGGAATATGTTCAACACAACATTCTTCTCCCTCCCTCGTAGTCTATCTATATTCTGTCTTTGGGTGTTACCTTTCCTTACAAATAAGTGTTAACCAAAAAAATCACACATTACGTAATTTTTTCTCCGAAATCAATCACTGGACACAACAAATCACGTGGTCGCAAGACACTGGTGCACTACTGGACTAATTTAAGATACGGGACGAAACAAATCTGCTGACTAAAGAAAGCTTCATGTTATTACCATCCTATCCTGACAAAACAGCTCAGTCAGTAAATATAAGGGAATTTCCAGCGCCCATCAGATGTTTTGGTTTGCAGGGCGAGTATGTTGACTTAATACACAACACACTTCATGCTATAAACAAGAGAACGATTAAAAATATTGTAGTGGCGCTGCTTTTAAAAATAGACTAAGCTCTTTACGAACAACTTCCTCGCTTTGATCCCCCATCTAACTTCAATAACAAAAAGGTTTCTTACCGACTACTTTTTTGATGTTTCAGTTTGTTAGAAAACGCACGAAATGTTAGAAAAAAGATTCTGTACAACTAACAAAACAAAATTAAGCCTTCAGATTTCTTCGTCGGCGTCCAGATACATGAAATTACAAACAATAAAAATATGGATACGATTTTGCTTTTGATCCGAAAGTTACGATGAGATATATTTAAAGATGCATGAAAGCAGTACTAAGTTCTAAATATTTGTTTTTGAATTTTATAAACCCCTTAGAATGGTGTAAATGATGAAACAAATACATCATCCGATGCGCGTTTCGATGCTGTACAATATTCTAACATTTTAAGATCAAAGTTACAGTTTGAAAATTGTGAGAATTCTGGGAACAGCGCGTGCCGAAACAAGGACAGTGCTAGCGGCCGTTATCGTGCGTCGGAAAGAGAGAGCAAATGTCCATATAACCCTGTACTGCAATATAAGCGTCAGACGCTCTATACCGTTGCTGCAAAAACGGGGTCCGAACTCTTCCAGACATTACACTTTATATTTCTACGTTTATATTTTATTAGCTGTCCCGGCATGCCTTGTAATGATCATTATATTTTATGAGTACTCCGTTCTGCCCCTCTACCCCGTTTCGCCGAGCCTCTACCATCGCATTATTTGTTTTTTGTAGAAACCTTTGCGGTCGCACGCACACAGCATCTCGCCAAAATTCCATACCAATAGGATGAACAGTACAGGGACGCACTGAAGACGAATGAACGATGTAATACCAATTTTTATGGTGATAGGTGGCACGATATAGAGTGACGCGCTGCAGCGCTATTTAGTGGCGAGTTGAGGTAAAATGGAATACCATGAAAACCTTCCCCGTGATTATATAGGCCTATATGTCAAGTTCCATGGTTATCGGCCAAACAGTGTCCGAGTTTACCGATTTCATACACACTAACATGCACACATGCATTTTATATATATATATATATATATATATATATATATATATATATATATATATATATATATATATATATATAAACACAGAATGTTCAGAAACAAACGCATAACAAGCACGCAACGCGAATCCGGGGCTACATAGGAGACGAAATTAACGACATTTGACGTGCACAATGTGGAAACCCTGCACGGAGCAAGTCCCCTCATGCACTATATATCCAGGTATTATTTCATGTATGTTAAGTCAAGTAAACGTAGAATCATGTTTGGACCCGTAATACGCAGGTACGACTATATGGAACAAGAGAGGGAACTAACTACAGTGCTACGTTGCCACACTGTGCATGGAACACGTCACCGTACAACATTTTGCCACTGACATTTTCGTCTCCAATTTAGCCGAAGATTCGCATTGTGTGCTTATTATGAGTTTGTTTCTGAACATCGTATGTATGTGTATCACAGCATATGTTAATAACATGTAATCATGATTGACTTATGACAATGGGAAGCAGTTACGGTCTTCTTGTTCGAACAGTTGAAAGGAGTACAACGTGATAGAGAGAGGTCCGAGGTGACTGGCAGCTGGCTCTCTGTACGGCCCTGGACGGGACGATGACGACAGAGTTATTTGCGTTACGCACTTCCTCCTCAGGCGCGAGACGAGAGCACACAGCTTCCTGCAGAGCGCGACACCTGCGGGCAAGTAGGGCGTAACTGCAGCACGTCGTCATCACCACCGTCAATCCCTCAGCGTTGCCGGATTGTGCGAAACTTATCCCAACCGAAGGAAAAACTAAACTTTTTCGTCGTTTCTTCGTTACGATTTTTTCCTGGCATAAAGGACCACTCTCAACGTCTATCTAGCGTCTTTGCATAGAATAAAACTTACGTGTGACTGTGTTAGAAACCATTTTAGAGTTTATGGTGCTGCATTTAATTTCCTTTTCCCATTCGTTGGTATTTCTGTGAAAATTCGTTGTACGGCGAATAATGTGGCTGGGAACGTTATGGTTTCTCTATTAGCTTTCTTACGACAGCGGGCAAGGGTTGCTTGCAGTTCATTGCTCCATTTCAGAATGAGTAGCCTACTATTAAATACAAATAGTTTACTAGTCACCAATATATAATGTGCAGTACAACTAAAATAGTTTCACGAAATAGTTCTAGGCGACCAAAAAAAGTTGCCTTTCTCTGACACTCTTTGGGCACTGGTGCTCGTTGAAATTCATTTTGTAGTCTTTTCACAAATTTATTAATAACGCCTGTCGCTATACAACCTGTGTAACGCACGCAATGCGGGTTGTCTACCACACGGGCGCAGTGCTTTAACTCCTATATTTTGTTGGTACTTTACGCCCTTGTAGGTCGTGTCAATTTTCACAGATCCACGAAGTGACAACTGAAAAAAGATACCAATATTATCATTGACTTATTAGAAATAAAAATACTAACAATTACATAAATTACATATGTTTAATGGCTGCAATGGTCTTAAAAACGGCCTTTGGTGCAGCATTAATGTTCACAGAATGTGATGCATGGTTATTTAAACACGTGAACTGTGATGTCGGCGCACGACTGGCGTACAAACGTCAAGTTTGTTATATTGGTTTCACCCCACCATAAATTCTAGACATTAACAAACTTTGTTTCAGCAGTTCAAAATGACTGCTGTAATTACGGCATCTTAAGGATATTCACGTGGGGAAAATAACAACTTTATATTTGTATGGAATAGCGTTAGTTTGTAGACGTTACTTCGGAGTACATTTTCCTCGTGCAAAAAAAATATCTCAGCCAGTTTTCTCATAATGTCATTTCAAAGTAAAAATTTACATAGGTTTACTTCGTACAAAACTTGAAAACAAGTAAACATTATGAAATTGAAGAAATCACATCAAAACTACACGTCACGGCATACGGTTTGAGCAGATAAAAAGCAATTACAAAAAACGTTTGTATACTAAAAAACTTTGTTAATGTTTTGTTACTTCTAGAAATAAACATACAAAAATATTTTATAATAGGTTTTTATATGCTTCAAGCCGTAGATCGTGACATGCAGGTTTTGATGTGATTTTTAACGTTTCATTATGTTTACTGGTTTTCAAGTTTGGTATTAAGAAAAAAATATGTATATTTATTTTGAAATGCTATTAAAAAAAATTGGCCGAGATTTTTTTTTTTTTTCGTAAGAGGAAAATTCCTCTTTAGTAATGTTTACAAAACTAACCTTATTTTATACAAATAAAAAATATAATTTTTCCCCACGTGAACGCCCTTAATAGTTTTGGAAAGGAACATACAAATCAATTTACGCAATTAAAAACATTTTAAAAATAATTTCTTACGTTCTGTTAAACTGTATTCACAACCACCACTTCGCGTATGTACATAAGAAGTTTAAAGTTAACGAACTATGTCACGCACGTGCGCACACTATTGATGTGCACGCACACTTACTGTTCCTATTTCTACACGTACGCCCGTACGCTAGGTGCTGGTTGTGAATCCAACTTTACAGTTTTCATACTCGCCGTTCAATATTTAAAAAAAAATCACTTTTTGACGCCCAGTATATATACTTTATGTAGGTTAAGGCATTAAAAAGAATGCTAGTTGTTCGCTAAACGAAGACGATAAAGGAACTTGGCAGCTACGAAAGGTTCAGGGCGAGGGAGAAGCATGACGAGGCTGACAGCCAAGTAAGTCGCTGCGGTGTGACGGAGGCAGTGACCTCTGGCGGTTTCCGGTAACGTGTGCACGCACTTCCTGCCGCTTGAAACCGGGACCTCTCACGTTAGCCGAGCAGATGTACGGTGCGCGACATCGCCGCTGCCTTACGACTATTTCCTCCGTATTACAGTGTTGCCATACACTCGCGATACTGAAGTTAACGTCGATAACTTATTTGAAACGTTTAGTAATTTTAAACTCGATACAGAAGGGGGGGGGGGAACATAGAAAATTGTTCTTGCCAACTGAAAAATGCCGCCAAAACGACGTTCTCGCGAAATATTTTGACGCCGTAATGTTGCAACTTTGATTCCACGGATACGTCATTAGGTAAAACATATGGGAGAAACTAACTGTATCTAGGAGTAGTCTTATTTCCGTATTGACTTGAAAATTCTTGTAAAATTCAATTATGTTTCCGACATTTATTATGTATTTATTTACCAAATTAAAAATAATTTTAAAAACACAGAAGAGGAATATTGATACACAAAAAATCGCGCGGACGCTAAACGAAATAAGTGTTCTGTTTGCGGGGAAAAGCCGTTAATCCAGTAGCAAGCCCCCTAACCCGGCCACACTGCAACGTACCACGCGCGATTCTACTGATAACGGCCGCTCACAATAAATTGAGCACTGCATTTCTTTCAGCCGTTTTGCAGTCATCTTTACTATTTTCAATACGAAAACTTCAGTGTAAGTAAACACCAGTGTAAACGTTTCAACTCTTTCAAATTTGGCCCGATAAAACATATTAAATAATTACACGTTCTGCTGAGTGCTCGGTTTATAGTGCCTACACTAGGTTATATAAAGACAACACAATCAACGCTTTCAATGACCGCTGGAATGTGAAAGGGAGAGGTAATATACCGTTAAGTGGCAGGGATGAATGATCGATGCACTCCTTAGAGAAACGTCCAACAAAACAAAGCATGGAAGCCAACACGTTGCAATCGCATTCGAGAGGATGGTTCTTGACCTCGCTGTCAACGAGACATAATGCACCATAAAAATAAAAATGAAACCACGAAAACGTGCGTTTATAACGAACCATTTTCCTCCGTAGTTAAAATGAGACCGGCATGGCCGATATTTAAGAAGAGATGATACATGAATATTATTACTACAAACCGCCAATTGAAATTGTATTTATGGAAGTGAATGCCACAAAAAACTTCATAACCGATGTCAAAACCTCCATGGGCTAATATGTCAACGCCGCACGTGTTTGTTCTAGTATCTTGCGCCGGTATAAAATGTCCGTACTTTCAGCGTTAGAAATGCGTCACACGAGCAAAATATTTGAGTAAAAAGTTTGTAAAAAAAATAGTTTCGTAGGATTGTTGTTTCTAGTGTTTGTACTGTCTTCGATAAGCCTGCCACGTGTATTAAGTAATCATTTATGTACTATCACATCTTAAACCGCTATAAGATTTCCCGTGAAAGTGATCGCCAAAGGTCGCTAAAACCAGTGAACGGTGCCAGTAGTAGCAACTCGTCGTCGCCCGTTAGCAAACATCTGCACCCAAATCCTAGTTTGTTATGTCCGAGGAAATAGTTACGTGTGCATACCGTTAGACGGAGGAAGAACGATGCAGGGGCGGCGTAACAAACGCTAGGAAGCGCCTCGTCTGCGTGGAGCCTGTTACACCAAACTACGCTGGGCCGACACAATCACTCCGACGAGAATGTCTCCTCCGTATAGGTCACTCAAAGTTAAGAGGTAGTTTCACAGGTATATTGGATTTATGCTCATCCCCTTGTAAACAATATTGACAGTTAAATATTCACATACAGAGCCAATCATGATATGTTTTAAGGTAAGGTGTGCTGTCAATAATTTATTATGCGAGACTGAAATAAACAATTTCTTTATCCCTATTTACGGTCTCACAGATCACAACAGTAATGATGAACAAATTTGACATTTGTATTAACTGTTAAAACGCACTATAAGGTCTTACTTGGCTTTGTTTTTAAATAATATTAAACTTACGTAAGGAACACTTGTAACAAAATCAAATATTTTACGGAAACTACCACTTCGCACAGACCTCCGAACACCACTGATGATAATACTTCAATACGGCCTCAGATTTGGAAAGCGATAAAATTAAATACACTGCGATTTTTCGCATGGCGGTAAGTAACGGAAATACATAAATCGGTTAGAATTAGGAATTCTGCGAGGTTTAAAACATGTTCACTTCATTGGGAATATACTACACGTGACCATTTAGTGCGAACGACCTATATGCAATATTTTGCCAGATCATCCACACACTAAAATCCTTACAAACAGAAGATCTATTGTACACAGCTGTAAGAGTGCGCGGCTATGAAGCATAGAAAATGCCTCGATTGCAGTCCCAGCTCCGATATGTCGAGCGTAGTTCCATAACTAAGCGTATCTTCCCGTCACAGATTGGTCGTGTGACCTCGCATAACCCCGCACTGGGTCCAGCACAAACGACGCTGCTGACGGGTAGCGAAACTTGAAAGCAACGAACTCTCTGTATGCGCCCGAACACAACGTCTAAATATAATTGTATTACCAAGTCAAGAAGTTAGTCAGGATAAGGGAAAAAGAAATTTCTTGGGTAGTTCACACACTAACCCGAATAGAGATTTTAAGCGTCCAATAATTCACGGAACCCTGACTCGATTGCAGAGTTCTAGACATAACCTGGTGTTGGGACAATACTGGTCATACGACTGGACAAACCTACCTAGACAACCGGGCCTGGCCAAGCGTCGAGAGAACCCCAAGTTATCACAAATATACAATTTCTAATGAGATAAGTTTTCATCGAACTAACATACCGGCGACAGCAGCATGAACTTGAATATAGCAAGGCTGATGGCCGGCCGGCCGTCTGCCCAGCGGTGTGCTGAGATTCGTCCTACAGACGTTTATTTGGAAAATTGCTCGGGAGTCCGTAAGTACTACCTGTCGTAGAAAATAATTATTAGAACGATACATGTCTATATTCACGTTATAGATGCTCCAAACGGAAAAACATATTTTGAGGAAGCTACAAAATATTTTGTGGGTATTTAATCTGCAAATTTGTTTCGTGGTCACCAAAAATATATTTTGTTGACACCATTAAAATATTGCGGCCATCACTAAAATATTGCGGTAACTACAAAATAAATTTGCAGGAAGGGCTTCCAACAAAATTTATCTTTCCGTGCAATAATCTTAACTGTGTGCCTTTGCGCCCATTTTCACGAATAAAACTATGTCCAAGCGCAAAAAAGTACATTCTTCCTTTCCATCCAGCAAGTGAAACAATTGAGGCACGCACGAGACTTTTGCAATACTGCACCACGACTGTGCACATAAACTTAAGGAAATGCATGTTCGTCAGTACGTTATAAAATGTTCCTTTATTACCGTTACAGGGGTGAAATTGTTTCTTTCTTCGCCGTGTAATCCGGTACGGAAGTAGGTTCCATCAATTTTACATGCTGACTGGCCTCGGCTCGCGTGCCAAGAGCTACAGAAACCTACTGTCGTCCTGGTAATTCCGCGCCGCCCTGCGGCACTGCGTTGACGCTATCGACAAAAAATACATGCTAACGAGCTACGCAAAAATAAAAACCCGGCATCGTAAAACACGCAACGCCGAGTTCTCTCGCTGCCAAGCGATCGTTGCCTACAGCCCCGAGACACGAAAACAAACTTTTTTTTTTTATGGAAATCGTCGGCTCAAGTGTTCCTACCCAGAGCGATCTGCAGGTTTAGAGAGAATATCAAGTAACATGGCCACAAGTCATTAAAATTTCTGTTGACTTAATCGTCGTATCCAAATCCCTGAAAGCTGAAAATAATTGGGATTTGAGCATTTAAACAAATTAACGCATTTATTTTTGTTTAAACTATCGAGTCAGGCTATTTTGGTTTCCGGAATAGTGGAAAATATCGGTCACGAGAAATGCATTTGTTTACTGTGGCTTCACGGCAATTCACAACTGAATGGTGGTATGCAGAAATCGACCATCCAATAATTCGTGAAGCAGAACATGAAAAATTGTTACTAGAACGTATTTGTTATTTTGTCAATTAATATATTCTCATTTTCAAATACCCTACCTCTGACTTTGCTAGCTCAGCATATGAATATTTAATGTATAATAAATTAGGAGCTTGTTTTTTGTCTGTTCTTTGCGTTTGTGGCTTGGATGTGTTCTGCGTAACACCATTCAATTCAGAACAACCTACAAAGAAATATTTGGATTTTAAAAAACTGACACGTTCATAAGGCACTAATAAGTATTACAACAGTAAATTTTACTACGTAAACACGCACAAGAAAAAAATCATAGTCTGGATTTCAATACCAGGGAATACAATGTCCTCACCATATACACATCGCTATAAAACCAATCTGCAACAAGTATTAACTAAACTTCTGAAGAAAACACCTAAACATGAAGTTGTTTTTATTTGCTAGTCTAGGCCTATGAGCATAAGCTTTTAATACCCAATCAAATACAACAGTACTTCCATTGTCAGAATGACATGGGTTTCTACGTTATTAATATATTCTTGCAGTAAAATTAAGGAATGAAGGCAACAAAAAATTAAAAAACAAAATTCAAGTACTGTAATGGAGATAAATTAATTGCCTGTCCGTATCGCTGGTGTGTCCAAAGTGCGTTAACTGTTTATTGACGGTTATTATCGTCAAGGATACAATTTAATTACAGTTGGTACATTTTATAATAGCCTACTCGTATTTACTGAATAATTAATTTCAGAATATATTATAATACATTTTACGGAACACGAGTTACAAAATGACAACTGGCTTGTTTAACCTTCCTGAATGACTGTGCTGGCGTTATATGTGCGATTTCATGATCGCAGTAATACCATTCACACGCCAAGCCAGGGCGGCGTGTATTAATTGTGTGCGGTGATAGCTTATAAATAGGTCCAAAATGTGAATACAGCAGGAGTTGTGCTACCATGAAAATAAACTTAATTCCATTTCAGAAATATAATTTATGTATAGCGAAGTATGTAAATGAGATTCTGCTAGTATTTAAAAATAAAAACTAAAATTACATTTACTTTCATTGCAATACCCTGCCTGGTGTGTATTTTGTAGGTTAAAGTAACATGGCGCTTATCGATTGAAACACGAATGGCATTACAGGAACACCACGATCTATACTGTGATTAGTTAAGGACGCCGCCTACCCGCGCGTGGGAGGCTCAAAAGCGACGGAGACATAAGGTCGACTTTGAAAAGCGCATCAAATGCCGCGTCGCTTCAACGAGCCAAGCGCTGAACTAGCGTGCAAGGTTCCCGCCGAACAGTTTTTACAATGGGACATTGAGCGGTGATCATATAATGTTATTGGTGGAAAGTCTGCACCTAAGTTCAGTGCAGGTCGCAATCTGAGTTTCACATACATCTGGTTAATACACTTTCAAGTAAGGGAATCTGAAAAGGCCGTTTTTAGCCATGTTGGAGGGCTTAGAAATAGTGTTTTTAATTACCTTGTCTGGAGTTTGTTTTCATGCGTTGGCACAATTGGCACATGTGGAATATTTTCGTAGAAAAAAAAACCTGTTTACGAACACACTGCAACGCATTTGAAGCGTTGGATAGGCGGCCACCTTAAAGTTACGATTTAAACTGCCGAAGATAAGCAGTAACTGTTCAATTGTGTATGTTTCGGTTCGAACCAATGTGACGGAAATATTCAGTCGTACTGTGTAAGTCTCAATGCTCAAGTGTTTATGTAAAATACTTAATTAACGTAGCCTACAGCGGATCAGTAACTAAGGCATTGTATCATTTGTTACCGGCGTAAGGCGACGCTTCTGCCTTTCTTTCCCTTTAAGGCCATGCTTTGTTTATACGGTTTTTGAGATAATTATTTTTATAAGCTTAAACGAGAGTATATATCAAAAATTTGTTTGGCAGTATTGTTTAAAATGTCTGAATGTTTCTTGCAATGAGACAAAATTGTTTTTGCAGTGGTAGACATTTTTTTTCTTCACCCCTCTCTTTTATAAACAAGAAATTACACGGTTTCGATTGTTTACTACCTTGAAATAACTAAGGCAACATGGAGAAGAAGATTTTAAATAAAACTGCCAAACAGAATTTTTAAAATATGTTCTCGGTAAGGAGTAAAAAATGAATATAGGTAAACGAGTAGAAAGAAGCTAGCATGTGCTTCACAGGCACGCATATACCAACATCACCTGCTATCCCTCTCCGACTATTTACCTCTGCTCGCATTACCGCCAGCGGGCAGGACCAGCAGAATATATGAGCGCTCGCCGCTCGCTGAAGAAACAAACGACGTAGGATTTCCCGACGTGACCCCGCATTAATAAAGATAAGGCCAACACCGTGTTCATATACCGCGGCATTATACTCCAGTGGGGCATTATTCTCACAAATACATTTCCAAACATATTTTGGAGACTTTCTGATACAAATGCAATGTTACACTAACCCAGTGAGGAATTCAACTCGCCAGAAGTCGCGTGAATACCTGAGATAAGAGAATAGTACAGATGGAACATTAGCAGCCTATATTGAGGCCAAGCTGACATTGTTTATTCAGGTTGCAATATGTCGGAGTGCAATCAGCTGTTCCTGTACATGTATTGAGAAACGAAGTTATGGTTGGCCAACCCACAGTCGCATTATACACGTTACTATGGTAATACACAACATTTTTAAGTTATAAATATGGCGGAAGGGGTCCTCCCCCCTTCCGTCTCAAGGCTTCATAGCCCTCGCCCTAAAACATACCTTATGCTCCACCTTTATGTTTCTCTAATCTCTGGCGAATACAACACCTAACATAATCGTGAATGTAACTACGCAGTGGGAGAGCGTGGCTTGATGACTCAACCTCTTACAACAAGAACAATTCACGTATACAGGAGGTCCAAACACAAACTCATAAGCACACCACGCGAATCCTAGATTAAATTGGCGACGAAAATGTACGTGGCAAAATGTCATACGACGACATTTTACATGCATAATGTAGCAGCACTGCACGAAGGAATTCCTTCTTACGCTCCACGTCCAGGAGGCCTATTCTGTGACTTTTTCAGTCCCTCATACGATCTTTATACAAAGAAAGTCGGTCGGTAATTTTCTCTACGACGGGAACTGGTATTCTGTAACTAAAATTGGTGCAGTGACTGTCTTTCAAAAGTTCCGTTACTCTCTTTATAGCCTATACAGATATGGTTCTATGGTGTTACGGGATAAACGAAAATTGCCGACATCTTTAAGTTTCATTCTACAACCATCCTCGTTGAAGAACAAATACGATTGTAATATTGCTCGAAAGAAGACAAATACGTTATTTTATGTTCCCTTAAAATTAAATACGTTTCGTAGATTAAAATACTACGTATATTAACCTTTACTGCCCACGCAAACGACGCATTCAATTCAGCACACGTGCTGCTATACTATATCCATTCTAAGATTGCAGCTTGTGTAACTCCGCCTGTTCCCGTGCAATCAACCGTCGCACCACCTCCGCGTGTCTCGCGAGCTATCGACTGGCGACAAGAGTGGAGAAACGGAATCGCGCCTCGCTGTGGAGGAAATGGAATCACGACAGACGTTGGCGTCGTCGCGTAAGTCGTAGTTAATTCATTCCATGCACATATAGTATTTGATGCGCACAGAGTGATATTATATTACAGAGGATTAAAAAAACAACTGAACGATTAAATCACCCATCCTGAACTAAAACACAGCAATTTAGCGTAGGACCTATTTCCTGCCGAAACGACACCTAACTAACCAGCCAACCAATGAACGACAGCTCACCTGTGGCCCTGTTTATTTCTGCTGCAATCTTGGACTGGATACAGTATAACAGCAACTTACCCTCCTCCACAACAGGGGAAGAGAGAAGTTGATCGAAAGGCTGTCCTCGTGAGTATTTGAGCACGAGTTCACTTTGATCGGGTGAATATTTGCACAAAGGAAGCTGCAATTTAGTCCTACCCACTCTACCCTTGTGAGTGAACTGTGTGTTTGTCGTAGCTCGCCACGTCAAGGTCTCGGCGAGGCAGGTGTGGTCCGAGCCACTGGACGCGACGTGGTGCGACGTGAAGAGAAAGTGGCCGCGCGCTCATAGATGTCGCAACACGGACCAGCTCGCTTCCTCGTGCGACACTGCTAACACTCCAGCTGTGAGACATCCACGCAAGGAAGTAATAACCACTGACCTGTGCCACATATTGGCTGGTGTCATGCATGAAGCAGCTATGCTCTTATTGTGTCAGCCTACAAGTTCAATGTCCTGGCCGCAAGCAGGTTCGATCGAGATTAATGATTTTATAAATAAAATAGAGTAATAACATTTCCTTAATTTATTACAATCTTCATATTCTACACTCACAATACAACACTTCTCTTATTATAATACAAAACTCTGTTGATCAATGTTTACAATTATTATTTACATACCATCTATTTCAAACAAAACAGTTCTGAGATTACATAAACTACTTATCTTAAAACTACCCTTTCCAGAAGTGTCCCACTATTTAATGTAATAGACCAACCGTCCAACCACGCTCCGACAGTTCCGCCGCTGAAAACACTTGCAACACTGTGGCCACTTTGCACATATCCGCGCTGCTCCTTGCCATTACAGTCGTCTTCGCTGCAGAATCCCGCCACTAACACGCCCAGACTAAACACCATAGCCACTCTCTTATTCTACCGCCTCCAGCTGGTATTTATAGTCGGCCGCGACGGCCGGCGCCCAGAACATTCTCACAGCTCGGTGATCGGACAGGATGCCGCCCGCGTACCGCAGCCCGAGGTTTCAAGGTGTTTGGGTAACTTTCGAACATGGCCTAGGCGTATGCTATTCAAGAACGCTGTCTCGCTACAAAATGCTAACATATACAAACCATTCTGGCATGCCAATAGTTGGTAGAATGGGACGTGATTGAAATGCTTTTTGTACAAATGTTTCAAATTTGAAAACCTACAACATGTTTTACTCAAAACTAACAGTAGCAGCAAGCTGACTGATTCATATCCCCATCCAATCGTGCACACTTTCTATTCGACAGAATTCTGTTTAACTTCATTATCTAACAAACATATCCTAAGAGGACTAAATAGCTGGAGCATGAACACTGTTGCACTGTGTTAGATATATATATTTTTTTTTTAAGAAATACAACTAAAAACATGTTCGATATCGTTATCTACGAAGAGAGAATACATTCAAAAATATGCTTCACTATTTTTTGTTTTCTAGATGTTATGCTTGGAAACATGGTTCCTAGGCATTTCAAAATGGTTAAAAACAGCATTTCCAGACTGCTGCCACGCAACTCATGCCAACCGGAAT
Organism: Medauroidea extradentata; assembly: GCA_003012365.1. Classification (NCBI taxonomy): domain Eukaryota; kingdom Metazoa; phylum Arthropoda; class Insecta; order Phasmatodea; family Phasmatidae; genus Medauroidea; species Medauroidea extradentata. The sequence continues at coordinate 72,137 of PNEQ01126165.1, forward strand.
CGCAAAACAAACATAGAGAAGCACGCGCTGGACCTTACTACGCAGTTTCCGTAAGTAAAAAGGTAGGACCACCGCTTAAAGTCGCATAGAAAAATGTCAACGACCAAAACACTGATGCAGTTTTCGCGCCCTGCACATAAGGCGATGAGGTTGGTGACGCACAAGATAGTCTAGCTGTCATCGCCTGCTAGTTTCCGTACCTAACACGCGGTCATCTAGCCGCTTATCCCACGCTTCAAATGCGTCGCAGTGTGTTCGTAAATAGGTTGTGCCAACGTACGAAAAGAAAACAAACTTCAGACAATGTGTGAACCTCATAGTTAAGCAACCATGGTCAATTTAAAAAACTGTTTATAAGGCCTCGCCTCCATCACAGCTGATCACGGTCTTTTTTTTAGAACGCCGTATTTCAAAATGTATGTGAAACTCGATTGCGACCTGCACTGAACTTAGCTGCAGACTTTCCACAAATAAAATTATATGGTCACGGCTTAGTGTCCCATAGTAAAAACCGTTCGGCGGGAAGCTTGCACGCTAGTTCGGCGCTTGACTCGTTGAGGCGATGCGGCATTTGATGCGCACTTCAAGGTCGACCTTACTGCTCCGTCATTTCAGAGTATCTAACGAGCAGGTAGGCGGCGCCCTTAAAAAGTAAGTACAGCGAAAGAATGTTAAATGCGAAGGTTTTAGTTAGACTCCTTTCAGGTAAAGGTCTCAAATAATATTTTCGTGAAAACGAAAACCTGGTCACTTGAATGTTTACACACAACACTGTAGCTGACTAAATATTCTCTACGCCCATTTTACTGCTGATATGCCGATATTTTATTTCCAGCAAAATACTTTTTTTTTTCCGGCTAATCCCGTTTTTAATCAAACTCCACAGATTTTCAATTAGGAGTAGCTTTGTTTGATTAAGGCCATTCAAGTAGGAAATTGATAATTTTATTTGAGTATGAAATTATTTCAGTTTTATAGACGTCACTTGAGATTGCATTTTCCTCTTATGGGAAAAAATTATTTACATGTCAAGTCAAAATATGCATGATTAAGGCCACATAAACCTAAGGAAAACCACCAGACTTGCTGAAATTAAATACTTTTACACTAAGATTAGATATCGCGGCCTAATGGACGAAAGTTATAAAAACATGAAAGGACGCAGCTACGTATTTTCCAAAAATTGCTGAAAATAAGGTTTTTAATGTCGAAAATTATAGACATCTTCGGTGCACTAGAAACGAAAACCGTTTTATTTCATTCGAATATTTTGTTTTCGACATTCCTCCTGATTAAAACTATACCCAGTATGTAACAATGCGAATTGTCGACTCATTGTGTTTGCAGTAGCTAGTGCGCATCACCTTCTGCAACGCGACGATTTCTTAAGCTCGCTTTTCTAACGGGGATGGAGAGCTCAAGCGACGTAACCTCACCCTTCCACGCCCTTCCTCGGACTGAAGCACGCGGGGAGCGGAACCAGCCTTTATATAGTCAGCTGTCTATTTACGTGATTCAGAGCACATATTCTAGTTTCATAAGAGTACGAGAGTATGCTGATCTACGCTAGTCTTGAAAGCCCTTGAAGGACATTATCGACTACTATTCCTCCCGAGGTCGCATTCTATAATAATGCTTCTCGTCTGTTACACGATTTACTTTTATTAGACTACGACACGGCGAAGTACAATGCTCGCCTCTCTCGTAATAAAATCGCAGTTACCTTTGTATCCAGTCAATTGATTTCGTGATACAACAGTCTAAAAACGGAGGGGGGGGGGGAGTTAATATTCCTATGTTACCTTTCCCTTCTCACATGTATTTAGCATGGCCATTGTTCCATAGACGCCGTTCCGTAATATGTTTTATTTTGGTTGGCGAGTATGTTCAAAACACACAAGTCTGCTAGGCCTAACTGATGGTGACTTTCTCAAACACGCATATTTCAGCGTAGTCAACGACAGACTTGAGTGATTTATGTTTAAAAAAAAGTACAGCAATGTTGACACACACATATAACAACTACGGATGGACTCTACCATGTTTCTAGCAAAAAAAAAAAACATGTGACTTGTGGTTATTAATTAAAAGCATCGTATATTCCACTTACTAAGCAGTGTGTGGAATTTTAGTAGTTATAAACATCCGTGAAATATTTGAATTTTGGCTACGTGCGAAAAGCATTTAAAGAGTTCTGGTGTAAAACTAGTACGTACCGTATTTTAACAGTGTTTTTCATTTTCCTTTCAGAAAGGCGGAAAGAAGCAGCAATTTTTCGTTTTCATTGTAACCTCGTTAAATGATGAGATTACCGATACTACAAGTCGCGAGAGACGGTTATGTACACGACGAGCGTTCCTGGATCGGCTTTACCAACCAACGCCTTTCGAAAATTGACACGCAAAATTTAGTGATGCGTCAAATTTGCTGGAGAAAAAATATATCCCTGATTTTTGTATCCATTATCAGCGGCAAATATGACTAAACGTTTCGACAAAAAAAAAAAGATAACGTTTAGGACCGATAGTTGAACATGGCGTAGAGTAAAAACAAATTTAATGAAAGTTAACTAACTTAGTAAAATTATTTAACGTTTACACGTGAAGTAAATAAAACTCATAAAATGAAAACTATAAAGTACTGAACCGAGCGTGGTGGAGAAGTGGTAAAACACTCGCCTCGCATTGGGAAGGTCCCGAGTTCGACGCCTGGTTCCTGATTTCAGTTTACAAGGGTTTTCCTTGAATCATTCCAAGCCAATTATCCCGTGCACCTCTTTCAAGGCCTTGTGCTGTTAAAACATCCGAATAAATAAATTACTGCTTCACTATTTCCAAACTGTTAAACGTAATCTTGCGATGTGAATGCTGTCTGTCATAGCGAGTGTTGCAAGTTATTGCAAGCGCAGAGAGGATGAAGAGCTCAGCAAGCCCGACCCGGGCTGTGCTAAGTGCGGTGTGTCGGCTTTATGACGCGCCCACCAAGGTCGAACGGAACATGCAACCAGTCGTATGAATGAGCTGCGGAGGCCGGCAATTTCCCCGTCCCCCTCCGCCTAAAAGCTCCGGGTGAGATTACACAACACCGCCTCTGCTACGACCGCTTTCTACAGCGAGCTGTGGCCCGCTACGCGCGCTCCCACGCGCCAACTACTGCAAACCACCTGTCGTCACGTGACCCCCAGGACAGACGCTCAACTGGGTTCACACTATCAAAAACTTAAGAATTAAGACTTAAATCAGTTGAACTTAATTTTTCCCTACCATATTTGTTAAAATCTAACCATACACAATTGAATTGTTACTGCTTAGTTCAGCACCGGAAATCGTTAAGTCGGTATTCTCACGAGGTCGTTCGTAATTCACTCGACGTATAGCACAAGCCGGGTTATTTTCAAGGAAATAAAATTAATTTTGCCAAGTAACGTGAGTGTTTTTATTAACCGTAACTACTTGTGAAGCATCGTTTACAACTACATATATCGCAATGATTATTTCCTCATTATTTTGCTTAATGTTTTAAGTCTAGTCTTCTGTATGATCTATAGAGCAAACAATCCAATAATCAAAATTTGTTCCTATTGGCTGAACCCACGCAGTAACCTCACTAACGTGTGAGCATAATTTTCGCAACTAAGTTTCTTACTTCTTCATTCTACTTCTTACTGCATTTACTCCGCCTTTCACGCTTCGCTGTAAATAAAATGTCTCTTCTCCTCCCCCAGAACCAGTTTATGCTTGGACTGTAGACGCAAGTAACTAATGGGGCAGACGCGCGTCGTGTCGCAGAGGAAAATGTGGTGCTAAGTAGGTCGCCAGCTGGGGAGACGGGAGCTGCTAGTGTGGCCAACCTCGCAGAGTGATTCTCCCACACACCTGTACTTCTGTATACAGGTTGCCGCCAATTATTTTACACTATACACCCTCCGTACGTTAAAAACAGTCGAATATCTGCCTTACAGCCAAGAACAGTTGGTTCGTTTAACCGTCACTACTGAATACTGCGAAATACCTTCCATCGTTTTTGAACGTGACGAATAATATAATTTGACAAGACTCCCCAACGACACTAGCCCGGCCCCCCAACGACACTAGCCCGGCCCCCCAACGACACTAGGCTCCCCAAGGGCACTAGGCCCCCCAAGGGCACTAGGCCCCCCAAGGGCACTAGGCCCCCCAAGGGCACTAGGCTCCCCAAGGGCACTAGGCTCCCCAAGGGCACTAGGCCCCCCAAGGGCATTAGGCCCCCCCCAAGGGCACTAGGCCCCTCCGAGGGCACTAGGCCCCTCCGAGGGCACTAGGCCCCTCCGAGGGCACTAGGCCCCTCCGAGGGCACTAGGCCCCCCAAGGGCACTAGGCCCCCCCGAGGGCACTAGCACCCTCCCCCAAGGGCACTAGCCCTGAACTAATTTTATGGCTAGTGATGGCTACCCAGGAAATCGTATATAAACTTAAAACACAGCCTTCGCTCTCATCGCCGGTGCAAGTGAACTGTGTAACAGCTGCGCCCCCATACAAACAGCGTTTTGTCAGCCATGCACGACGTCACGACATTGTTTACGCAATAGTATCATGTAAGCGCCCCGCGGCGTGTTTGTTTCCACCGACCATTTTACACAATGTAGCGGCTGCACATGTTACACTCTGTGTGTTATATACGAGCCGCTGTCGTCTCTCGCAACTCGCACTAACACGAGGTTTTAGCAATTACCAACTGACTTGGCGGGGAAGAACGGATACAAATATAGTTGTAAGAATTCATTGCTTCATGGAAATCATTTCTTTATTTGTCGCATTTTCCCTCGCCATGACGTTTAGCTTTGCTTTTATTTCCCAAATTCATAATTTGCCCGTCACGGGAACATACAAAAAAATCAACTTACGTGCTAAAAAATTTGCGACTGAAATTACATGTCTTAAGGGCGTGGTCACCTCAGTTTTCAACGTCTTTTTATATTTTTATATTTGTACCAGATATTTTTTATCTTATTTTTGACATAACTAATGACTAAATATTCCTCTTAGATAATAGTTGTAGCTCTTATAGTTTTCGCGTAATGAGTCGTAAACGTCAAAATTTGCACTTTACGGTTTTATGTACGCCACTAAAACCAACTGACATACCGAATCGAAAAAATTCACAGTAGGCCTATATAACAATGTTGTAGTCTATGATATGACATATATAAAAAGAAAAAATAATAAATTTTTGTATTTTTAAAAACAACTTTTTAATTTTAAAATTTTCATTTCAAAATTCAGCATTTTTTATTAAATACAAAAAAATTTTTGTACATGTGTCATTTCATAAACTACAACATTGTTATACACTGAATTTTTTTCCGTTTGGTAAGTCAGTTGGTTTTAGTGGCGTACATAAAACCGTAAAGTGCAAATTTTGACGTTTACGACTCATTACGTGAAAACTATGAGAGATACGACAATTTTCGAAGGGGAAGATTTAGTTGCAAGTTATGTCAAAAATAAGAACAAAATATCTGGTACAAATATAAAAATAAAAAAAAGACGTTGAAAACTGAGGTGAATGGCGCCCTCAAGGTACAGGTTCCCGGGTGGGTTGGTCCACGGATTTTAGCATATGGGAAAGGTACCGGACTATCTTATACTGTTCACGCATAACGCAGCTGCCTAAACCATTTTTAACAGTTCTAAATGTCTCACTCGCGCACTTGAACGTTGAAATGTCACTTTAACGACGGTTCCAAGACTATAGCCATTTAAATCAGTAATAGTGTACTGCACAGGTCCATTAAACTCACGACACCAAGTAATCTGCTCTGCTTTTATTTAAGTTGGCCTTTCGTAGCTGCCATGTCCTCTAATCTATATCGCACATTGAATACAATAGGGCCACAAGTGCGAAAAATCGAATTTTGAGTTATGGCCAGTACATTAACCTTTTTGAAGAGTTCATTTTAATGCTGTAAGGCAACAAGTGCTAGGAACATAAACAAAGACGTTATAGAAATGTGTCCTTTTGAAGTTGTACAAATTGTATTACAAATGTTTGTGCAAAACGGCCACATTTGTCTTACACCCATATTGCACAAAATCATTGATCTCACAGTTTCATGTCATACGGCCATAAGTGACATGTG